>BPLS01000159.1:407903-445832 GCA_019656275.1 Rhododendron kiyosumense
TAGGTTTGTAATTTTAGTGAGTTGAAATGAAATTATATGATTTATTAGTCTGTTAGATTTGTTGTTGTAATGTTACACAATTGCCCATGAGGATATAATCCATGTATTTGAGTTGTAGTGGAGCCAAGTCCCTGTTTTTACAGGATGAACCTACTTGACAAAGCTATATGCATAAGATATTTTCGGATTTTCTGAGGCATAAGATCACTTTTGATGCAGTCTATTCCAGAATTGTGTCCTGCCATTAGACTTTGTCCGATAGTGAGTAGTCTTTTGAGTTTGTAGTTTGATTTTTTCACGCAACAAAAGAACCTTGCGTTTGGACCATTAAATTTGGTTTTAAGGTTTGAAGTTTCTAATGGATTGAGTTTTAACTATACCCTTGCCCTTGTAAAGAAACTGTTGGTGTAGGGTCTGAAAAACTCAAAGATTTTGTGCTGTCATCAACTTCTTCTCTTGCTATCCACGGGATTGGAGTCAAACTAACAGCCTACATTCATTCTGGACTGATCGGCTTACTAATCGACAGTTTTGGTCGTGCTAAGCACTGGAACTTTTGATTCTGCAGTTGAAAAAGAACTAGTATTTTTGCTAGAGAACAGTACTACCGGAAGATTTTTTATATCTTTATTTTCTGTGAGATTGCTGGATTAGAGTACCCAAAATGAAATGTGCATGCTGAAGGGAGCATAGTTGTACTGATTCTTGTATTTTGGAAAAACTCTACCCAACGTATCAGGGAAACTCAAAATGTCAATACTTCTCAAAGTTGCTTTATTCAAGACAAATGAGGTTTGTTTGGCTTATGAAACTCAAAATTTCATAGTCTCTTCTCTTCTCTTCTCTATGGTTGCTGGTTGGTTATGAAGTTGGAATTGAATTTGAAGTGTGAGGATTCTGATTCCTCTGTTCAATATTTTTCCGGTTTTCCCTTTGGCTGGCTGGCTTCTTTGGTTCTTTTGCTGCCGTGGGACTGCTTCATTGATGAGGAAATTGTGCATTGATGAAAGTACAGAGTTTTTGATTTCATTGTTTTGCAATCTGTTACCAAAGTTGGATGATCGACTTTGAAATGACAACTGTTGTCCCAGCTATAGGCACCTATTCTTTGAAATGTCTTGGACTCTTGTGTTTTGGTGCTCAATCTAAGCCCTGCTCTTGGTTATGATCCTTGCTCTGGCGTAAAGTTTGAGATGTGATTCAAAGATATTTTTATACTTGTGTGTGTGACAACAATACTAGGACACTTATTAAAGGACATTTTTATGGAGATATTATCATTATATTTTTATTCAATAACTTTTTAAAATGAAATTTACTTTTAGGGACAAAATGAAAAATGTAATATTTTTTATCCATTAATTTTATAAAATGAACACTTATTAAAGGACAGTTTAAAATGGAATATTGGATTCTAAAAAAAGAACGGAGAAAGTATATGAATTGGGAACACTTGCTAAAACTCAAATGGTTCAACTGCTTTGCAGTTTGCAAAAGATCATATGGTTTGGGATCATTATGGATTGCCAACTCTGAAAATATTGGAGTTCTAGATTTAGGATCTCAAAATTTCTGAGGAAGGAATTAATAATTTTCTCTATCTTTCTCCCCTCATTCTGATGACATATGACATTGGATTTTGGTAATGTAAGTTATGGTTTGAAATGAAGATGAATCTTGTTAATTATATCCACAAACTTTGATGGTTCATAAGCTTTGACATCACATAACAGGATTTTGCGATTAACTATTTGAAAGATCACAAACTTTGAAATTATTTGTAAGTCCTTGGTGATCTTGTCAATTAGATGATTGTCACAAGTTCAGATGATTGACAACAGCAATGTAGATGAAAATGTATAGGTACTGTTTGGCAGCCATTTTCTTTTCAGTTTTTTTTTTCATTTTCAGAATCTTTAAAAATAAATTTTGAAAGTTTGTTTAGTGCACTACTTCCACTTTTAAATTTTGATAATTATTTGTACTATTTTTATAATCTGAAGAAGTAACAAAATTCAACTTCACTATTTTTAGAAACAAAAAACTCTAGAGATCCCTTTTTATTTCCTTTTCCTCTCTCTCTCTCTCTAACCCAGCTGTGGAAGCTACTCATTCTCTCTCTCTCTCTCCAAATATAGCTCTCAAGAAACCTACTCCTTCACTCTCTTCCAAATACAGGCCAAAAGAGATTGTAAAAACCTGATTCGGATAGGAGCCTATGGAGCTTCAAAACTCTTGAGAAACTGGTGGATCACTCGCGTCAATCCCAGAACCGGTGGGCTGCATTTTTATTATGTTAAAAATGTGAGAGAAGGCAACAAATCTTTTAGATCTTTAGGGAAATTAAAATGTGGATACATGGATTTGATGGTGATTCCAAGAACAATATATGTTAGTTAGAGTGTATATAAACAAAAAAAACAAGTTAACATAAATATGTTTTCTGCTTTCACTTTTTTTTTAAATAATAAGTAAGAATTGGTTTAAGGAAATAGAAAACAAAAAACTGGAAAGGGGCAGTGTTACCGAATAGAATCACAACATGTTCAGAGATTGTCAAAATAGGTACAATATGCCACTGTCCGAACAAACACTCTATAGGAAAAATTAGTCAATGGCCTTGGGGCAGTGTCCCGTGGTGCCAGGCCTCTTCTGAACCACAAATTTTTGTGGGGTCCGAGATTAAATGTGAGAACCTCAATAATGTGTGATGGGGCTTGGGGTACTTGGGGCACTGAATAATCTCTCATAACTATAAGAGGATGTGTGTGCATGAGCATGAGGAGGTGAACCTATTCAAGCTTGATGGGGTGAACATGATGTTAAAGATTTTAATGTGCTTTGAATCTGAAAACATAGTAATATCATCTACAAACTGCAGCATATCAATTGGTATACTTGTATACTTGTGCTGATATTCAGATTCTTCTATACAATTGTTCCTTTTATTGTAGTAAAAAAAAAGTGTCATACATCAGATGACGAACAGTAAGCCACATACAAAACCTCATCATGAACATGGTGAAAATAAGTTTTATTATGTAGCTTTGAACCACCAAAACATCGTTGCTGCCTTCCTGGATAACCAACTTCACCTTGCCCTTGAGCACCTTCAACTTTTGAACAGTCTCCCAGCCGTCTGCAACTTTAATAATGAATGGTCGAAAGCGGCTTCCAGTAAATCCTTTTGGTTTTGTCTGACGATTTATAAATATCTCTTGTGTTCCCTGTTAACATTCGTCATGTCCCATACTCTTTCCATCAACTGCAATTGGATCAATTGCTTTGTCAGAACTCTTCCCTTGCTTAATTCGCCTATAGATTGTCAATGCAGCATTCTTTCTTTATTAAGAAGGCTTGTTAAAACATTTTGGTCACATGGGCTATGCCAGACCGTGATGCGTATCCATCCATCTCCCGACCTACCATACACTTTGTTTGATTTCTTATATTTCCTGTAGTTGTCATATCAAGAGGTAAACGAAAGGCCTTCCAGACCGTCAAAAACATACTAAAGAAGGAAGCTAACATGTTCATTGTCATATAAGCAACGACGACACCAAAGTGCTAGAAGGGTTTGGTACTAGTTACCTCTCCAATCTGTCGATCAAAATACACTTGCAGGTCTCTTGACTCTCACCAACACACTCTTGTGTGGCTCATTCCCATAATCATAGCAATTCGATAAGAATATCACAAAGCTATGGCAAGCACTAGAGCAACATCTGAGGAAGAACGCAATCCAGTGGTATCTGCGGTTATCAATTGAATGGTTCTTCCCTTGTTAATATTCGTATCAGCACCAGCTGCAGTAGAGGGGCAAACTATAAGAATTCAAAAGGACTACTGCTTATGCATCTTGTGGGACTTCCAGTCATATAAGAGGACGTTGATGACCTCCAGTAAGTCTTCTTAATAGCAGCTGATTTCCAAACAAAAAACAACCAACTCTAATAACTGCAACCTGCCACAACAGAAAACAATTAGACCGACCGGTATTGCATCTGCATTGATTTGAACAAGACACTTCAGACATCATGTGTTTGGTAGAATGTTGATGAGACCATATCACTGACAAGATACCAATCAAGATCGATAGGGAACAGCAGGAGGAAAAATATAGAAAATTAAAAATGCTTCAACAGTTCATTTAAATCGCATTAAGATCCTAAATGACATCTTCTTGGATAACCATATCCACCAGGTTAAGTTAAACAAGGATGAAAGACCAACAGAGAATTTGATGAGGTGATGCTTAAGCAATACATGGAAAATTGCAATGCCACGGCATTTTTAGGGGGTTGATAATTTGATGTGATATTTTGTTGTATGAGAAAAGCAAAACAATTTGGCCTGGAAGCAGAATTACGAACCTTTGTCGAATGCAGTACATGAATTTTTAAACAGCAATCCTGCTTGGATACCTGATGCATCACTTCTTGGAATTGAGTGCTAAATGCTGTTTTTTGTCTGAAATCATTGGGCATCAGCTAGTCTGTTACAGATGTACTCATCACCAGCAAAATAAAATGATTAGCCATCTTCTTATCTGATGCACCTGAGTTTTTGCAATCAGTGAGAACTCAAATCCTCAAGTATAGAGTGCCAAACTATTTGTTTTTTCGTTTGAAATCTTTTGGACCAACAAGATCACTTAGAGATGCAGTCATCTCTTCCAAAAGAGTCGTTGCTGACTCCAACTTCCCCATCTTTTTTAAATTATTGATCAGTGATCTGTAAATGTAGATTGACGGCCGAATACCCCGGCCCTTCATCTCATCAAAGAGTCGCAATGATACCTCAACATTCCCTGATCGCCCAAAGCTCTCAATCAATGCTTTGTAGGTAAGCAAATCCGGTTCAAATCCTCTCTCTTCCATCTCTTTCAAAACCACCAAGCATGCATCAAATCTTCCCAACTTGCGCAAGCTGTTTATCAAGGTATTATACGAAATGACATCTGGGGCAATGTTTGCCTCTTTCATAGAGGCAAATTCATGAAGCATTTCATTTGCACGACCAACCCTACCCAATATCTCTAAAACAGTATTATACGTTACCAAATCTGGTTTGCATTTTAAACTCTTCATGTGGTCAAATATCAGCAGAGCCTTATCAGTCTGCCCGCATTCAGCGAAGGCAAAAATGATTCTGTTGACGATTATTATACTTCTAGGAAATGTTAATTCTGACACTTCTTTGATGAATCCGAGCAACAACGCAGCATCCTTTGTGTTCATAAAAGCCTTGGCAGTAGTAAGATAAGAGGTTGAACTTATGGGTTCCCAAGACAACAATAGATCCTTGAAAATTTGACATACGAGACCAATGTCATTTCCTTCGCCTGCTGTTGCCAAAAGAAGATTGTACGAATTAGTCGTCAGGAAGATGTGTTTACCACGCAAGGACTGCAAAAGGCTAGCAGCAGCTGGAAGTTTTCCGGCTCTACACAGCTTCTCAATGTAAGCACTATAAATTTCCCTGGTAGAGGTCAGATCATTCTCTATATCAGAGAGGATTCGTTTCAAGAATTCATCAGTCAGTTCCTCTTCCGTAGGAGAAGCTTGCGTTGCCACCGACTGATAATTGCCAATGGAGGTATTCACAAAGTATGGCCCAACCCAGGAGACAACTAGGGTGGATGTGATAAAATTCTGTATTAGAAATCCAGCCATTAGGTCTTACTGAAGCAATAATCAAATAGCTATTAGCATTACAATGAGACTTTTTTATAGAAAAAAAAGAAAGGAAAAGGCATCACATGTAGGAAAATGGAGGGTGATCCCACATAATAACTATGGTAATTCTGAGTTTGGACACTTAAAAGGTAGAAACTAATAGGTCCAAAGCATAAGGCTCTCTCCGCAGCGAATTTCAAATGAGGGGATATGACTTCAATGTTCAATCCTTCATAAATCAGTGAGAATAGCTTGAATTTAGATTTGATAGCTTATGTATGGATTCCAACATTGAGTTTAGGAGCTTTCTTACAATGGATTTGAAACAACTGTTTAGGATAAGCGATTTGAAATCCTTCGATCTGAAAATTGTAATTATACATAATTTGAATAAAGTGAATCTCTAACTACCCTTAATCCATCGCCCACTATAGTTTCACAGACACATGTGCCCAAAACTCTTATAATTTAATTGAACTTGAACTTAAAGTCCCTTCTTTTGAAATCTACAACAATCCAAACAGACACTAAAAGTTTGCATTTGTGTTTATAGAAAGATTAAGTGCCATAAAGCACTCTTATAAGGTTCAATTCAAAGGATCAAGTGATTTCCCTGAGGCAGAGTTTGGTCGCTTGAACGATTACGTCAAAGAATGTTATCGTTAAAGAATGTTGTGGTCATTTCTTCATCGCCTCTTGGAATGGCCATCACCTAAATTATTTAGTGATAATCTCATCTAAAAGGTATATTCTGTGATTTTTAGCAAACCGCACAGTGCAATGAGGAGCCTTAGGAGTCACCATTTGATTCTTACCTTCACTTCAGTGAACCAGAAACTTCCTAAACACTTCCTAAGCTATTTTCCCCTTGGCGTAAAACCCTTTTCCACAGCACTGTTTTCCTCTCTTTTAGACGCACCAAAAACAGGAAAAACAATATATGTATTTGGAAAACAACAATCAACAGTCAATCAAGCAGCAGCTGCGCAGGGCAACAGAAGAACTTACAGAGTGCTGGTAGTGTCTTCTCCGTTGCAATTCATGAGAATATTTTAGGAGGTAAACATCAACGTGTTTACCAAACCACAATTTTCTACTGCCATTTGCTCGTTCTCTGAAGATGAGGCGACGAATCTGGCAATTCAAACAAACGGGTGGTTCGGTATAGGAAATGCACGACTTGGGTTTGCATCGGGTAAGTTGTTTGAACCACTTGGAAGACGCGAGCATTCTTGGGTTTAGGGTTTAAGAACAAAAAAAAAAATTTGAATTTTACCCCGATGAAGCTCTGAAGAATTGGGGCTTCGATGGAATTGTTGTTGCCAAGGCTCTGAACAATAATGGGTTTATCTTATTATATTTACCTTTTATTTTTATCGGCAAAAGTCCCGTGAGAATCGAAAGATCGACAGTAGACAAGCTTCAAGCATACACCAACAATGGCATTACCTTCAAATCTCGAATCTCAGACTTACCTTAAAAAACGTGAGGATTTGAGAGAGAGAGAGAGAGGGAGAGAGATGCAGTCGTTGAGTGAGATGGAATGGATCATCTTCGGAGATGAATCGATGAAGCTTCTTTATTTGTGGGAGGGATTTGTGCGTGAGGTTTCATCGTTTCAGAGAGAGGGAGAGAGACCGAGGGTTTCATCGTTTCAGTTCAGTGGTTCGGTTTTTCTGTTGTAACCTACATAAAATCGAACCGAAAAAATATACTGTATTTCGAAAAGCAAAAACCGAACCGAACCAACTTTGTCCCCCAAACCGACCCGACTACTTTGGTTGGTATTTTCCGATTTTTTGGTTCATCGGTTTTTAGTATCACCCCTACTAAATATCTTCTTGATTTGGGCTTTATTTTCTTCGGCACAAATACTAAATCAAGTTTATACTCTAACATTCTACCTCTTAATAGAAGATAAAATTTAAAGCATAAAGTGAATTTACTCCAACAGCATTCAATAATTTTTTCCATTATCTCTGTACTTTCCATTCACCATTCGGTGGATTACGTAGTAAAGTCATTGCTGCTTTCGATGTGCTCCGTAGTAAATTTGCACTAGTTCAATACTTCAAGTTGCATTATAAACTAAACTCGGAAGTGTCCGCTTTTATTGTACTAATCTCATGTTCCAGACAAGTTATAGAAAAACAATTATTATTCATACTCATATTAGGGTTTCCCCGTGCCTGCGCAACGCGTTTCAAACACGCGCAATAGTTGTTGTGAGTTCTGTGTTTGTGTATATCCCACCCATGTGAAAGGATGTTACAAATAACCATTAAATGAAAAAATTTCTATTCTCCCAAAAAAATGTACTAATCGAAATTTTGGGAAAATTTATTTTATATCCTTTTGACTTTGACTGAAAATTAAATTTGGTCATTCACCTTTCAATTTGGACAAAGAAGTACTTCTACTTTTGAATTGGTTCCAATGTCATCCCTGACTTGGATGCTGTTTGGTATTTGGACGGAAAAATGTCATGTGCCCAGCACACGATCTTTTTTGAAGGGTAAAATTGTCCATTCTCCTTCCTCCCTAACAATGCACCAGCACAATAGGGCCGAAACATTACATTTAATAAGCTAAGGGGGGTAACTGTGATTTTAACATTTTGATTTAAAACCCAAATCGTTTTCACTGTTCCAATCACGCCACTCTCGGCCTAAATTGGATTCCCCATAATTTCTGATTCTAAGCTTTTAAAGCTTGCATATTTAGCAACATAATATAATTAGAGACGCTAGGAGAGAGATTTTTCTACCTTGAATCAAACCGAAAAAGCAATGAATGGGTTTCGGTAAATTTCGAAAATTTGGAGAAGACGACGGAGAAGGGGACCGCGGGGTGGCCGTGGCCTGAAGTGGTGGTGGATTTGTGATGCTCTTTGATGTATGGGAAGGTTGGAAACCCGGATTCGAGCAGTGGGGTGGTGTAGAATGTAAATAATTTCCTCTCTTTCTCTAAAACTCCATTGGAGGTGGTGGATATATGCTTTCTCTCTCTTATCTTTTGTAACTAATTTCATATGACTGTTGGGTGTTGGGTGTGTGATTTTCGAACCCAAAGTGCTAGGATATATAAAGAGGAATGAGGGGATGAGAGAGGAATAAATGGAGGGAGTAGAGAATAATGGGGATAGCTGGCTATGGAGGGGCAAGGTGGCAATAGGTGGTGGCAGTGGTGGTAGGTGAGGAGAAGGGGGATGGGTGGTTGGGTGTGGTGTGCCGGAATTGGCCAATTTGGCCCGGGAGGAAATGGGTACGGAGTAGGGTGTTGGTGAGGGTTTGGCTGGGGAGGGAAGAGGTAGAAAGGGGAATAAACAATTTTACCCCTAAAAAAAGATCATGTGCTAGGCACATGACATTCTTCCGTTCAAATACCAAACGGCATCCAAGTCAGGATGACATTGGAACCAATTCAAAAGTAGAAGTATTTATTTGTCCAAATTAAAAGGTGAAGGACTAAATTGAATTTTCGATCAAAGTCGAAGGGATATAAAGAAATTTTCTCCAAAATTTTCTATTTTAAGAATAAATTTCAAACATGGTCCACCTAACCAAGTTCATAGAATAATCTAACACAACATATGTTACCAAACCTATTTAATTCCATTAGTTGCATTCACACATAGCAAATAAGAATCTTAGCGGAACAGAGCCTAACATAAGAGTTTCCCTAAGCTAAAATAAACCAAGAATTCCCGCTAAACATAAGAGTTTCCTTAAGTTAACATAACCAAGAATTCTCGCTCTCTTTATTGTAACCTTCTGAGACAAATAACCGAGATAGCAAAGAGCTGAGGAATGTGTTGAAAGCATCGTCTCCACCTCCAATTGTTTCGTCACTCGACATTTTGCCCATTAGACTACAAAAATAAACTGCTAGGTCATAAGTCACATAACCCAGTATAGAATAACTTCAAAATAGGAAGAAATGTACAAAAATAACAATGTTCTTCGGTATTCATATGAAATGTACAAAAATAACAATGCCTATGCCCAACACATTCTGAACCCAACCTAAATGATCGACTACCTTCTAAGACAACCCATGTTAACCTAACTCGACTAACATTAAAAAAAAATACAACTTTAATTTACTCAACCAAATAGATGTAACAAGGTGATAGCTTGGGGTAGAACCAAGCTAATTGTCATAGACTCATAGCTATCAACATTCAAACAAGTAAATGCAACCTGTTCCATTTCCTCTTCCTTTCCTTAAAGTTTTGCTATTGCAAAAGTTGTCCATAAGATCATGATAGACCCAATAAATATGGAAATAACACCGTAATGAAAGCTAATAAATATAAGCTACTGTATTAGTTAAGGCCAAGTTCTCCCTTATCTTATTCTCAACTTTCAAATCAAACCTCCATTAATTCCTTGTGATGCATTGTGTTGTAACTCTTATCATAAATCTAGTTTCAAAAAATGAAGATAACATGCTGATCTAATTAACTAAGCTAGGTGCTTCTTTTGAAAATTTTGTTTTTATTTATCTGGTACCTTGGATAAATTGGTGAATTAGATGGGTGATGTTTGAGGCAAGCAATTCCCAATGTAACTAAGTTTCGACAACGTCGGGCAGCAAGATCGCATCAGAAGAGTCCATCAATTAACCGCAGGATAAATTGGAAATTTGGAACTAAAAAAATGCAATCATATGTAGCAATTAATCCATGCAAGATTTGGTGTCCTTCCACTCCAAGTCCAAGTCCAAGTCCAAGTCAGTCAAAAACGTTAAAAAAATCTACGATCGGATTCAGCCTGAGCTTATTTGGTAAATAGCTCAAATTGCGTCACTCTGCTCAATCAGACTAAAAATGTGCTCAAGCTAAATTGACTAGAAGTCAAACATCGAGTCAATTTCAAACAATAAGAACCACTATAGAATTGTTATTACCTGTCTCATTTTAGTCATCAGATGGGAGCCAATTTCATAGTGAAGTCGGATCTTTGCTCGATCAATTGAAGCCCATTGCCTCTATTTGTATAATCGGGATTCATGTAATCTGCATATTGATCATACATACTGCAAGATAAGAGTAAAAATTAGTATATGATTGAGACCCTTCTCCCACTTGAAAACCGACCAAACCTAGAACAAATCAAAGACAGCATAGCTTGAACCTTAATTAATTGGAACAGAACACAAAAGGGGAGGATAAGTTCTCGGAGTTACAGGGAGGAAGATGGTGGCACTGGAATTAAAGAAAATATTAGAACGACTTTACCGGTTAATGAATGAAGAAAATCAATGAAAGAGAAAGATCATTTCTACCTGAAATTTTCTGGTGAAAGTACTCCAATCCAGTCATCAATTGATGGGTTCAAAATGCTACTATATATTTCAGTCAACCATTCAGTATTTTGCCGCTGAAAAAGATAAGGAGTCTTGTATTGGTTAGTCATAATCGATTAATTTTAGGTTAATTTAGCACATTTAGGTCATATTTGATGGAACACTATTCCTTTTTACTGAATGAGATAAAAAGAAAAATCAGACTAATAGGTCAATTTGGCACATTTTGGTCATGTAAATTTGATGGAACACTAATCCTTTGTACTGAGTTTGATAAAATGAAAAATCAGACTAATTAAAAATAAGATGCTCGTAGAGTGGTTCAGATATAGTTGAAAGAACACAAATTTCACAGGCCAATTTCAACGAAGGCACTATTCTAAGATTTGGAGGTTTTAAAAAATGATAGGCGAACTGATTTTAACCAGAAATTTGGGAAAGAAAATCGTGACTGAAAAAAAAAAAGATGGTAGAAAACTTTCTATCTGCTGCCTATCAAATTGACGGTAGAAAACCGTGACTGAAAAAAAAAAGATGATTGTAAAAAAAGATGATGGTAAAAATAAAAAAAACTTTCTATCTACAGCAAATCATGTGTATCTAAATGGAAAATTTCCGGAGGCGGATCCTCTATGTTTTGGACTGGTGAAGACAGTCGAAATATGAACCATCTAATACTTCAATTAATGGTTTGGAATCTACTCAAAAACGCTTCGCTAGAAGAATTGAATTTTCTCTCCCCCTTCTCTTCCTACCACCTCCCCCCAAGTCTATCACTTTTTACAAATGATAAAATCAAAATTTTAAAAATTTGAGGGATTTTGATACAGCGGAATTCACGAGAGACTAGTTAGCGTACTAGTCCAAACGGGCTAAACAACTTGTTGCAACGAGCAAATCTTGCTGTCACGCCCTCGATTTTGAACTAAAATAATAATATATTTTCTACAAACAAAAGTCTTTCTCTCAATTATATTTACCCTTAAATGTCATATAAATCCAAACAGCAAATCAAGTCACTTTTTCTCCTCTCTAATTTTTTTTCCTTACATAAAGTCTCCCAAACGTTTACAAATAAATGGGTTTCATAATAATCAATGAGAGGACTTTATACATAGCTTTACATACTATCTAATCAAAAGGTAAACCTTCAATTGCAAGTAAAGTACATGACGTGTAGCAAACTTGATGATAAACCAATCCTTAAAGATTCCACTGAAGCTCTCAAGAGACATCTCAATGTGCACTCCATGCAATCCAAGTTAAGTGTCATGACGAGTACCTAAAAGATAGGGTGGCTACACTAGCTCGTAGAGATATCCATACCTAAATTATATTCATAAGTGAAGACAGATATCAAGGAAAAAACATTTTTCAAAAGCATATTGGTTTTATCAAAAGTGAAACTCAAACTACCATACTCATGCTGGAAATTGTTTAACTCTATTTCTCAAATACTGACACTCTCACCTACACACACAATTCTTAAAATCTCATTTTACCATTACAGTGTTACCCAAATCTATCCTTGCTTTTTCATTTCCATTTCAGAGGCCTAAAGGTTAATCTGAGTTCTTTAATGAAAAACATCATTTTTCTTGTCTCCAATAACTAGCCAACCTCTCACCAAAATTACACACACTATGCATAGTTAGAGTACAAAATAACAATGACACATCAACTAGTACCGCACCTCGACAATAAGGAAACTCACCCGTAAATCCCAAATCCTTTTTATACACCACAACTCCATGTTTTAAGGTAAACAAAATATAACAACTCTAGTAGAAAATGACCATAACTCCTTTGAATTTCCTCATAAGTTACCAAAAGTCATCGGTATTCCTCATTAATTGCTCCTCATTCAAAATCGTCTTTCATTCTCAAACTCTTATTTATGTTCTCGTGAGCGAATGCTCTTGCTGGGCCTTATGGGACCCGCTTCCCTTGCCAAGCACCCCACCTTGAAGGTTAGACCTTGAATGATCATTATGAGCAAAAGCTCCTGCCAAGCTAATTTTGGGACCCTAATATCCCCTGCCAAGCACCCATTTTGAAGGTTAGGCCTTGAATGATTATTATGAGCATAAGCTCCTCCCGGGCTAATTTTGGGACCCCGATATCCCTTGCCAAGCACTCACCTTGAAGGTTAAGCCTTGAATGATCATTATGAGCATAAGCTCCTGCCAGGCTAATTTTGGGACCCCGATATCTCCTACCAAGCGCCCACCTTGAAGGTTAGGCCTTGAATGATCATTATGAGCATAAGCTCCTGTCGAGTTAATTTTGGGACCCGATATCCCCTGCCAGGCACCCATCCATCGATAGGCCCCGAGTGTTCGTGCGTCGTTCACATTCTCAAGTGTACCGTTTGAACAAATGTCGTGCAAGAAACTCATACTTATCATGTCATAGTTCCTCTTATTTGAACAAATTCATTAGACAATTCCCACAATTCTCATAGGTAATCTCGTCACCAACCCATTTACTCTACTACCAAGTATTTACTAATTGATCACAAGTTCAACTTCATGCAAGTAGCTAGGCACAGTGAAGTCTCAATAAGATCTATCAAATAAGATTTATATTGGTAGAAAAATTATTTGCGTAAACACTTGATTTTTGATCTTGAAATTTACCTTCTTTTTTAAAAACTTACTTTTTTCAAAAGTGGAACGGTACCTTAGTGGTGGGCACTGGGCAATAGTTGACCTTCACTTCCAACTAGGCAGCTTCTTATGAATTTACCAATGGTTGGAACTTAGATAAGAATAAGATGAGCTATAAGATAGCTATAACTGTAGAAAGAGCTCAGCTCATGAGAGAGAGAGAGAGAGAGTAAGTAGTGAATTGATTAAGAATTGGGCCACGTGGTTTTGTCAAACCTATGATCCGTTTTTGTGGCTAATGGTCAGCGCGGTAGTCTTGAATCTTTTTCGAGAAAAAAGAGGGCAGGTTTTAGCTTAGCAATTGTATAAAGATATATTTGCCCGTCCAGTTTTTTACTTTTTCCAGTCTCGAGACCGGGGCACACACTCAATCCGTATGCAAAGTCGAATTTTGATAAAATATACACAATAATAAATATAAGGTATTGTGCATATTTTATCGAAAATCAACTTGCATATACACATTAAGTGTACCTGGCCTGTAGTTTCTCAATTTTGCCCTGTGTCAGGGTAATCAAAGAGGGAAAATAACAACTCGCCCAAACGGAAAACAATTGGACGTAAAGAGGATACACAAAGATTCTAAATTCCTAATAAGAGATTCTATTAAAACTTTTTTTTTATCCAAAAAAAGGTGGGAGGGGACGACCAGCGTAACAATCCCCTCGGGCTTAGGGGCTCCCTACCCGCTGTGGAATGTTCGGTTCGAGCCATAGCTATTGTCCTCCCTCGAGAGGAGAGGCCGTTACCACAACACCACCTGGGTACAAATGGACATAACTGTTTACCCCCACACCCCCTTGTCACTGGCAAGACTCGAAATCGAGTCTCACCTGGGGATGAAGGACACCCTACAATGCGTGTTGGTAAAATACGAAACAAGCCGTGGCCGCAAGGTAACACGTCATGGGCGCAATGTTTTGCCCTTTTTAACCATGTGGCCGCGAGGTAGGATAGCAAATTGGACTTTTGGGTCAGAAGTTGGGTTTTTAAGTTGGGCCTATTGGATTTCTTGTGTTGGAGTGGGCTCAGCCATCCTCCCCTTCTCCCTCTACTTCATACCTACTACCTAGTTCTGTCATTTCCTCTCCTCCCCCCACATACCCGGTTCTTCTTTCCTCCCATCTCCTCTCCTCAAAGTTAGGGCTGCAAACGAACCGAGCCGCTTGTGAGCGGCTCGTGACTCGGCTCGCTAACGGCTCGTTCGAACTCGGTTCATCAAGCAAACAAATGAGCTCGAGCCATCATTTTCAGCTCGTTTCATAAACGAGCCGAGCTTGAGCCACTTGATGCTCGGCTCGAGCTTACATATACACACACACACACACACACATATATATATATATATATATACACATACATATACCAATACCCATACATGTACCGAACGAGCTATTTGAGCCGAGCCGAGCTGAGTCGAGCTCGAGCTTTTGAATATATATTCGAGCCAAGTTCGAGCTCACATATTTCAGTTCGATTCGAGCTCGAGCAAGGCAAAACTCGGCTCGACTCGACTCGTTTGCAGCCCTACTCACAGTTGACAGTACGCACCCAACCCCAACCCAAAATTTCAAATTCCCATTCTCTCGCTCATTAGTCATTTCCTTACCCAATACACCATGAGCGGTAGTTCTAGTTATACCAACAAACTATTCACAGTACAATGGAGATGGAAGATGCAAATGTGGATGGGAGGCAAAAATATAGTATATTCTGTTCCACTTAGTGGTAAGAGACAAAAATCAATTTTTACAAGCCCTAAAATCGTACTTTTTCAAAATAAACATTAAAGAATGAAACAAATAACTTGAATCGATATGCATGTCCCAAAACGTATGGATATATATATATATATATATACACACACACACACACACACGTAAATGTCAATCACAATCAAAGCTTTAGGGATTTGAACGATGGAAAAGCTGTACAGTTTTGAGGGCAAAGGTTTTGAGCGATGATGAGTTTCACGGATCAAGGCTTCCCAATCTGCCATGAATTTCAAGTTGAGCAAAGTCCACTTTGACCCCCTGTGGTTATCGCCGTGTGCAGATACCCACCTCATGGTTTAAAACTGACCACATAACCTATCTGTGGTTTTGAAAATGTGCGGATAGACCCCCTGCCGTCATATTTTTCATCCAAATTAACGGACACAACATTAAAAGACTGATATACCCTCATCATTTCACTTGATTCTTCTTCTTTTTTAATTCTAACCACACCATCCCTTATATCAAAAATTGAATCCAAACCGTTGATATGGTAAATTTTGACGAGTACCACATCAATGCCAAAATTCAAGTCAATCAAAAAAAGAAAAGCTTATGGTCGAATCGATTTTGTTATGAAATTAAAATTTCAAATTTGAATTTACTAAAAATTAGATCACTGTGTTATTAATGCCTGATCGAGATGATTTTTTTACAGATATACTCTATTCTTTATTTAATAAATTATGAACGACTCAGATTACATTCTACAGGCGTGTGAGATACACCTCCGTTAATATGGATGAAAAACATGACGGCAGGGGGTCAATCCGCACATTTTCAAAATCACAGGTAGGTTATGTGGTTAATTTTAAACCATGAGTGGTGTATCCGCACATGGCGATAACCACATAGGGTGAAAGTGGACTTTGCTCTTCAAGTTCATATGTCCAAATCTTAGACAAAGGGCAAAAAGGTCAATTTCATGACATCATGAGCAATTGATTTGAATCTCAATAACATGGCGGATAATAGAAAATTAAATTAAGAACCATTTCGCTTAATTTTAGCACTTTTTATTCTTATTTAATTTTTTTCGTATTTATTAATTTTGCACCAAACTTTTATGAATTATTAATTTGTCTCAACGAGACGAATTGAAAAAGTAATTTTTTTAACTTTTACAAAAATATTTTGGAAAATAATCATTTTTTAGCAAAAAAAAAAGGTAATTTTTTTTAAAAATTGGTTATTTTCTAAAATATTTGCATAAAAGTAAAACAATTATTACTTTTCCGATTTCTTTCTTCAAGACGAATCGATGTGTTCCAGTTTCTTAAAAAAAGAACTTTTACAAAATGAAAGTAATTTCAAACTCAAAAATTATGTGTTTATGCAAATAATTTTCTTACTAATACGGATTTTATTTGATAGAACTCCTTGAGATCTTTTAAACGGTACAAAAAAAAATTTAAAAATTATTTTTTATTTTTATTATATTTGAGTTTGAAATTACACTCTTTTTGAAAAATAAGGTTTAAAATGAAAGCGAAACCACACCTCAATAATTCATAAAAAATATTGATGCAAAATCAATAAATATGAAAATTTTAAATAAGAACAAAATTAACCTATTTTTAAAGTTAAGTGGAACATAACCGATAAACCCCCCCCCCCCCCCAAAAAAAAGATGGCACACTGAAAACCACCGCGTACTAGCGAGGAGTAGTTCTTCACCCAACGAAAGTTGTTCGAACTTCGAAGCCTCCACTTTGCCATCCACGGCGTAGGCTTTGTACGTAGCGACTCGCTTCTTTCCTTGGAATCTCTCGATCGCCTGCACGCCACGTTGATAGTGCAATACGTAGATGGCATTGGGGCGGTTGCGATTGCCCTAGATGATGTGCGTGGTGGCTCAGGGATACGGTAAAGGGTAAACTGGGCTATGATTCCTTGCCCATTTTCGTCGCAAATTGCCCAAGAAATGTACAGAAACGATTGATCCAAGGTATCCTTACCCATCTCTTACCTGGGCTTTGGAGGAAATTTTTCACATGACGGATGAATTTGGTAGAGATGTTAAAACACTTTTAACTTCGAAAAATTAGGGGCCAGTGAATGAGACTGCAACAAACAAGAAGTTAGCGTTTGATCTAGCTCGTCTGAGACCTAGCTTTTGCTTCAATTATTCTTGTCTATTGCCTTCCGCTTTCTTCAAATTAGCTTCTGTTATTTCAAGAGTTTGCTGAGCATCTTGTGGATCAATGGCGCAACTCTCGGCGTCATTTACTGAAACAGTGATCTCGTTATTGCCCAAGGGCGGAACCAAGAATTGATTTTACCCCGGGCTAACCCAAAATCAGTGTTTTCAATTATATAGATCGTATTGGGATACGTATCGCATATCTTAAAGATACGTTGTTGGAAGAGTAGAAATTTCTATTGTTCAGTTGAACAAGATTTTTTGAAAAGAGAGAATACTAAAAGAGTGGGGAATTAGACACTTGAACTCAACCTTTGTTTTTGGTTGATACAAACTAGGTAGAACTCATTCATATTTATTCTACTCCATAGAAGACTCTGGTACAAGGATATTTTCATACAAGATAAACTTTGAGATAATTCTAGAATTACACATGACTAATTCTCACAAAAAAATCTAGATATTTCACAAGTATATTCTAGAGTTTTTAAAGCTAAATATTTTAGAATTCCCAAAAACTAGATAACATTTATATTTTTTTCAATAATATCTTCTATCGTTGGGTTTTGTCGATTGGACTTGTTTGGACATAACTTTCTTGTATCAAATACTAAATTTCGTGTATACTTCAACAATGTTAATCATAGTTAATAGACAATTAAAAAGTAGATACACCTAATACCACCTACAAATTATGGTTACATTTTTAAAAAAAATTAAGATGCAAAATTTCAAGTCTCTCAATTAGAACTTATTACATTAAGGTTTTCTATACCCTTTGTTAGGAAAAAAAAAGAGTCAAGCAAAATATAATCAAAGTATGGTTCTTTCTTCTATATAAGCCATACGTTGAAGCTGGATGTCTATCAAATGGTTTGAAAGATTCCATAATTAGATCAAACGGCTTAGATTATGCATTCGGGGTTCCACTTCTTGAAATAAAGTCCAATTTTTTCTCAAAAAAAAATCAGATGATACGTACCGAATTAGAATACGTGTATAAATCGTAGGATACACGGTCGTATAGTGTAATTTCTATACAAAAGGGATAGAGGGTGGAATACGTACCGTTCTCCGAATGAGACAATGCAAATCGTAGTATACATGCCATGTATTGTAGGTTTTTAGCAATTATTGGCAAAATGGTGTATATAGTATGCATACGGATACGGGCAATCTCTAATAAATAAAGTTTATAATCCAATCCATGCACCGCACGTATGGCTAGTATCATCATACCGTTGACCTTACATATTGTGAACTAGTGCTTGCCCATGCCTGAAGGTATAACTCGAACGCTCAATTAAAGTTCTACCGTATATGAGTTTTACTTCCATAAAATCAATATGGATTGTATCGATTACCATATATATCAACTAAAGTTCTGCTTCCATAACAAATAAAATCAATCCAAAATCAATCGTTTTAGATAAGTAAGTGTTTGAAAACTTGATCTTAGTCGTTGGTAGTGGATGATCTAGATTTATAGATACTCTTAACACTTGCTAACCATAGGATTTAGAAATGAAGGTCTAGGTTTATAACTACGTATATAAAATTCAAAAACTGAGCTCTGTTATTATATAGATGTTCAGATTGTAACGAGTGTGAACATTGGATATCTATTTCTTAGGAGTTAATATAGTGGTGTCTTTAAATACATAATATGAAAAAGTCGCTCCCAAAAAAATTCTTGGACATCAACAAATCTCAAAAAATGCTTCAGATTTTTTGTTGTTATTACATTATAATTTAAACCTAAAAAAATAAGATTGTAAGAACAAAAAATTTAAGCACACAAAGCCCAATTTTTTGGTTTAGCATAAACCCTAAATGTCAGTCCTTCGCCCGATTTGAAAGATGGTAGCTTAATGAACCAATTTTAATCGACATCTTGACCAATGGATAGTTTGAAGTCGCTTTTTAGGGTTTTTCCTGTGGCATCCGAATCAAAAGATTGAGCACCATGAGATTTCATGAAATTCCTTGAGTCAATTTAACTGAGTTTTCAGCTCTAAACAATCAACAACAACCCCTGCCCTTGACGGTAGTAGAAAGGGAGAGTATAGGAGAGAAAGTAGGAAAGAGGGAGAGAAAATAGGTGGGTGGAATGGGTTGGGCTAAAAAAAATGAATTAAGCAAAACTTGTACATATATATATGGGGCCGGTTCCGGAGACACCAAAATAAACACCAAAACAAACACCTCATCTCAGCCCTCTATTTCAATGGTTGAGATTAAAACTCACTTCATCCCTTAAAAAACTAATCACGTCTGCTCCCCTTCTTCTCCCTTCAGTACACGTTCTGCTTCTCCAGCCCGACACCCACCCCTCCACCTCCTTCCACTCCGACACCCACCCCTCCACCTCCCTCCACTCCGACCGACGAGCTTCGACCGTCAAGCCTGGGATAAAATAGAACCTGGATTATCAGCTCCTCCTGAAAAACTCCACGAGCTCAGGCCCTTCTTCTCTGTTGCATAACCTCGACCTTCAAATTCCCACCATGTTTCGCTCCACTCCCCAAATTCTCTCCCCACAGATCAAATTTGACTTCCTTCGATTTCGAATTTCACGCTTCCGTTCGAGTTAAGGTTTTTGGTGGCAATTTGGGAACGATTCTAGGGTTTGGAGGCTCGTATGAGGTGAGAGACAAATTTTTAGAAGGAAGATGTTCTGCTTGCAGTTCGTACTCGCGAAAAAGGGCAAGCTTGGGACGATATGGATTGCTGCTCACTTGGAGCAGAAGCTGCGCAAGAACCAGGTCGCTGACACCGATATTGCTGTCCCCGTTGGTCAGTACTGTCCTTTTCCCCAATTAGTACTTTTCTTGTTTTTTGTCTTCATTGAATTGTGAGAGGTGAAGAGAAAAGAGAAGAAAAGATTGTGCTTTCTCGTGGGTTACATTGCAAGTGATGAGATTTGATTTGGTGAGGAACAAAATGAACCCGTGAAGATTCTTGAGTTTTTTATTTGTTTCTCGGCTCTTCTAGCTATCTAAATGAGTGAAATTGATCTAAATGAGTGAAATTGCTCTCCTTTCTTTCCTTTTCACCATCCAAAGCTCAAACCAAGGTAACAAGAATCAAGGAGCTTTTGATGCCATTTCAATTAGTCTATTACTTAATTTAAAAAAATCTCAGATTACGAATGCTGCCCACATTCAGGGCTCCCTACTAGGCAAACACATAACTCAATTAGTACATCCTGGTGTACTTGTAGAACTTCAATATTTGTCTTAGTACTGACCCTTGTCTATAAGCTGACTTATTAGCATGTTTGTACAGATACAGAGGCTTGCCACATTACTGTTGTATAAAGGCTTCCCGATAAAACTTTCAGTTCATGAGATTTTCTAGCAGATGTAGTTGGACTTCTGAAAAACCAGTTTCTTGTGCATGCAGGAGCTATATTGGAAACAAATTGTTTCTTCTTTATTTCTATAGCCCATTTGAGTTTCAGTATAACAATTACAGCAGCTATAAACCATTTATCTGGTTTGACTTGTGCAAAAGTTGAAACTGACCTTGATGGTGGAGATACAAGATATCCTGATATTTTCCCATCCAAACTAGCTGTGTTCTTGGAAAGTTTCACGATGATTGGTTGACGGAGGAGAAGTTAAAGTGGACATGACTACGGCCAAGAAATAGTAAAGAGGAGGTGAAATTATTGCAGCAAACAAAGAAGTTGTTCAGATAAAAAATAAAAAGAAAGCAAAAAGGCTGTTTGAAAATGCTGCAAGCAAAAGAGGACATCAATTCATATGAGGACAATTTTGCTCATGCAACTCTTCAAAAAATGAATTATCTCAATCCGTTTGGTTGTAATGTGCTCTTGGATGTAACAGATTAGAGATCAACAGAAAATGAATTATCTCAATTGTGTCTATGTTAGAGCTATGTAATGGAAGTTTATAGGAAGTTTTTCTCTTTTCTGAAGCCATGTATCAGTAGTATGGTTTCTTCTCTTTTCTGTGGACTGTAAGGTGATGTTAGCATTAGTAATGTCATGCTAGCATTAGTAATGAATGGGTGAAATATATAGATGCCCCTTTTGAATTCCTATTTGGCTGTTACTATCCCAATGGTGTTGTTTGTGAATCCAGATTTTCGCTGATGTGGTTCTTGTTGTTATTTTGCTGTATTAACTGAGACGCGAGACGTCGAGCTAGGTCCAAAAAGAGGGGATACTCTGCCGAATTTTTTTTAGAACCTACCTTTATGAACGGACACGACACAAGGACACTAATAACTAAATATGTTGATTTTTCTAACTTGCCACAGGCTCTGGCACAATGATACCTAAACAAACACGTGCTCTCAATTTGCCATTCTCATCAAGGAGCGATAGCTACTATTCTATGAACATAACTATGCATACTCTATGAACATAACAAGTATTCTATGAACAAATTTGAGTTTCACTTAACCTAAGAATATATCATTACAAAACAAAGCCACTCTTTACAAAGAACTGATCCAAACATTCAATTTCATCTAAAAACTGATCCATACAAAAACTAATCCATCAATCTTTAATTTCTTACATTCAATTCCATCTCAAAAAATGATCCATACAAAAATTGATCCATCAATCTTTCTTACATGCAATTCCATCTCAAAAACTGATACATACAAAGAATTTTCACTTAACCTAATAATAGATCATTACAAAACAAAGCCAACAAGCCAAAGTACTCCAAGATCATTCAGAGCAATCTGAGCCGTCCTCTTGGACACTATCTGAGCCTTCCGTGACCTCTTCAAAGCCTATTGAATAAAATTTACAATTAAAAAAAAATGAGATTAGTAAATAGGAACATCTATGTCAATAAGAAGGATATGATTAGTAATTGAGCTACCTTTGTTAGTTTTACTCATTGGATTTGAAGGACAAGTTCTCTTATCATGTCCAAATTGAAAGCACATGTGACACTTTCTTTTCTTCTTATTTAATGACATCTCAATATCGCTTTTCAATCATTCGGACTGTGTAGAAGCCGCTTTGCCCTTGACATCCTTTTTCCTACCCTTGCAAATTGAGATGTTCGGATCCAAAAGCAACATCTGAGACGGCGACGGCTCGGTAAATTTCTCGTTATCTTTTTCAGCGCAAATTTCAATTGGAGACACCTTAGAAACTTCTTGGATCTTCTCGAATAAATCATTCATATCTTCAATAAAAATTGTGTATGCCTCATTTGATGGGGCGGCCAAACAAGCCAATTTTGTAGCTTCTTGACACATATGGCTAAGCCTTAACGCCTCAGATTCTTCTTTGCCGTCATCATGCACCAATCCTTGGGAATCAATTATCCTAAATTTGTTGGCCTTTTGCCTCCATCGTGGAAGAATAAAGTGTTCTGGTATTTCATCAATGTCTAGTCGGACAAACACTTTCAAAATGTGCGCACACAATATCCCAACAAACTCAAATTATTGGCATTCACACTTACACTCATAGGTTTGCGAATCCAATGTCACCCCAAAATTTTCAAGTTCATCATCTTTTGATTTCACCACGAAAGATTGAAAACCATTGGCATTTCTTTCATTTTCAACTTTGTAATGAAAGACTTTACTCCATTCATCCTTGAACTTGTTGAAGGCGTTTCTAGTATACACTTTTGCCGCATGCTTCAACAAATATTCATGGTCATTCACAATCCGAAACTTGTGTTCGGACTCAAAATCTTCATCATTTTCCCTTTTCACAATCCTCTTCAAAGCTTTCTCATACTTCACCACAAATTCTTTGAGATTTGAAGTGTGAGTTACAAAACCATCAAAAAATGAGTTCATGCCCTCACTACGTCCGGTAGTATTCATACCGGCGAAGAATGTACCACGATTATAAACGGGTACCCATGATTCACGAATATCAAATAATCCTTGAAGCCATTCATTGCTTTCTAACCCATTTTCCCTCATCAATAACCTCCATCTCTCTTCAAAATCCTCTTTCTTGTATGTCTCCTTAATACATTTTTTCATATCCTTCTTGAATTTCGATCTCTTATAGTACACCTGTGACAATTTTTCAACAAATTTCTTCTTAATATGCCAAAGACATAGACGATGACGGGTATTGGGAAAGACTTTGGCAATAGCTCCTTTCATTCCCAAGTCTTGGTCAGTGATGATAGAAGTTAGAGGACGTCCTCCCATAGCATCAAGCCATGCCTGAAACAACCATTCAAACGTCACCTCTGTCTCGTCTTGTAAAAGTGCACATCCATACTGTATGGACTGCATGTGATAGTTTACTCCCGTAAATGGTGTGAAAGGCATGTCATACTTATTTGTCCGATAAGTTGTGTCAAATGTGACCACATCTCCAAAATAATGGTATGCCATGCGCGATCGAGAATCCACCCAAAAAAAATTAACTGCCCTCCCACTTTCATCACATTGAATTGCATAAAAAAATTGAGGATTCCGTGCTTGCTTGTTCCTAAAGTAGTCAAGAAGTGACTGTGCATCCCCGCAATCTAGGTCTCTATGCCTCACATTTCTCAAATGATTGTAGCAGTCCCTATTATCAAAGCCCATGTACTCACCACCAAAAATTGAAGGAACTTTCGAAATTCTTATACTTTCATTATGAAATACCTCAGTCAAATCCTTAACTGCTTTGGGCATGTTTCGATTTGACTTCATTTTTATTCTCTTACATGGAGTCACAAGTTGGTGGTTGTGATTTTCATCGAAACTTGTTACTTTCCATTTGCAATTCCATTTGTCATGCTTAATCCGCAAATGAGCTTTGCATTCACATTTAACGGTTGAACAACGTCTAACTCTTTTCTTTGGTATCACTTTCTCCTCTTTGTCTGTCTTATCATTCTCCTCCACAACACTCTCCTGCTGCTTTTTCGCAAGATACTTTCCTTCTTTTACGCAAACAAATAGCACCATAGTGACTTCATCCGACCGGTTTCGTCCTTTGCTTGAAGCCCGAGTACGAATCCAAAACCCATTTTCTTGACCATAACGTTCATAATAATTTCGTGCTTCTTCAATTGTCTCTAAATACATCCCAATTGTCGGTGTTTTTAACCTTTCCACAGCATTTTCAGGAGTCTCCTTATCTACTTCAACATCATCTAAACTCACTACCTCCATTGTTCACTTGCCTGCAAGAAAAAGTAAAGAAATCCATATGCAATGTTGACATAAGAAATCAAGACCTTATTCGACATAAGAAATCCATCACAGTAAAGTATTGACCACAATTGGATAACAAGACCCTTTTCCAGAAAAAGAACAAGTAGACATAGATAATGTTGACATAAGAAATCAAGACCAGGTTAAGTTAAGAATTAGAAAATCCAAAAAGAGTGACATTGATGCAATGACCTTATTCAGAAATTTTTTTGCGACGTCAAACTTTTGTAGATTGTTGGTTCATCTCGATGAAAAAGAATCGGATAACTAAAAAATATGACTCTTGCTCTCTCTTTTTTTTTTTTTTAAAGTATCCAAATTTGAGCATTTTTGGGGAAAAGCACCAGGTATGATAGTTGCTAGCTCTAAAAATGCTCCGTCAAAACTAAGTCATACCAGTTCAAGCATTTCATGATGGTGTTATGACCCTAAATTACTAAATTTCACTGTAGAAAATCTGTTCAATCCTGAATACAAGTGATCTCAACCAAAATGCAGTCTATTGCCATCACCACCACCCCATTCTTTCTCCATTCTAATTTCGAAACTGGCGTTGCTCTAATCCCTCCAAATTTGTTAACTCCGCCATCTTATCCCCTCGGAAAACGCCTCACAAAGGCTTTCTCTGTTACAGTCTTTGAAATCCTTCCCAAGACTGCCAAAACCCATGAAATCTCTACTGGGTATTTTTCTGAAAATGGGGAGCTAAACAATGTTTCACTTTTGCTTCAGTCCATTGGTTTTGAAAACCCAGATGAGTGTAATGAAATGCCCATTGAATCCTTGATTAAAGATGGGTCCAACAAGAAATAAAACTTGGGAAATAAAACAAAACAAAATTGAACCCATGAGAGGAAATCAATCATGAATGTGAAGTAAAGAAATTGAAGAATAAAACCGTTTGATTCAAGTAGTAACCACGGAAAGAGGGAGAGCGTCGGTAGTGGCGCGCGGTGGAGAGTCGTTGGCAGCTGGGCTCGTCGGTCGGAATGGAGGGAGATGGAGAGGTCGGGCAGCAGGGGGTGGGTCTCTCAGACGCGGGAGAGGGAGAGTGTGAGAGAGGTGGTGGGTCGTCGGTGGCTGGGGCTCGTCGGTCGGAGCTTGTCGGTCGGACTGGAGGGAGGTGAAGGGGTGGGTCTGGAGAAGCAGAACGTGAAGTGAATGAGTGTTTGTTTGGGTGTTTTTAGGGGTGGAGTGAATTTAATCTCAGCCATTGAAATATAGGGCTGAGATGAGGTGTTTATTTTGGTGTCTCCGGAACCGGCCCCTATATATATATATATATACATATATATATATATATATATATACATATATACACAATCCGGATCCCCTGAGGGATCCCGGATTTGGGTGTGGTGCGGGACTTTCATGTGGTTCGTTGGATTGAAATCAAACGGCCAGGATAAGAGATGGCATAAAAACCCCAAGTAATTACACTTTGCCCCCTAAAGCCCTCACACTTCCCCCTTTGAGCCATTCACGCAGAACAGAGAGAGAAAGAGAGAGAGGCGACGCAAGAGAAACGAAGAACGAAGCTGCTGTCGACGATTGAAGCCCGACGAACGAACGAATATTCACCCAATCGTTCGTTCGAAGATCCACCGAGGTTTGTCTGTCATCTTTTTCTCTCGGAAAAAAAAAAAATTTCTGGATCGTAAGAAATTTTTTCTCAAAATGACCTAGGCTATAGCCTACCTTAGCCTTCAAGTACTTCCGCCCTTGTTATTGCCTGTTCTAGCAAAACCGCTCATTGGAGCATCAAGGCGTATTCTCAAGATACCTATATCTACAGATGTGGCCGTAATAATGGACAGGAGTGCTTTGATTTGTGCATGTTCACCTTCTTTACCGAATGGTTTCAGTTTTTCTATGCGAATTGGGGAAATGAGACAGATTATCGGGAAACTGACTAAATTTGGCAACTCATTGCATTGTGGATTTTATTTTTGTTTTGTTGACTATCAGATTTTTCTAAGTGTGCTTTGCCAATTGTTTCTAGAATATCATGTTCCCAAGTGAAAAAGGTTGTTACCACTTGTTAGGTTGAGATTTTTGGATCTGAAGATGGAAGTGGGAAGGCAGGTTTTCTCCGTTGATCTGCTGGAGAGATATGCAGCAAAGGGTCGTGGAGTTATTACGTGCATGGCTGCCGGAAACGATGTTATCTTATTAGGAACCAGTAAAGGGTGGATCATTAGGCATGATTTTGGAGTTGGAGATTCTTATGGTACGCTTCTGTACATGTTTACTTTGCATGGTTCTTTCCTATTAATATTCCTTCTATTTTCAAATGTATAATAATATGTCATTATTACCATGCGTATTAGCTTGAGTTGAGACAGGGAAGATTCTTTTAATCCTTCATTAAGCTTCCACAGCATTATAATGATACCAAGTTATACAAATGAAAGTAAATGTAAACCCCCGTTACCCAGAACGACTGAATTAACCTTCCCGTAAAGTAAAGTGACTATATAACCACTTTTACAATGAACGCATAGTCCATAGGGGAGGGTGTTAAGGCATTTTTACGAGATTTGACTTACACACACCATGTAAAAGATGGAGAATATAATTGTATATGGATTGTACATCATGCACATTGCACGCAGTTGTCATATTATATAGTGGACATCCAATTTTCCCACATGACTCTTATGTTAACATTCAACCATGACTAATTAAGCCAGAAATTGATCATATATGTCTTCTCTTATGTAGAACTAGTGTTATCCTAACTAACCAAAATCTTGGAAGATAGAAATTGAGTGCTGAAGTCATGGACTCACCTTAATTCATTTGCAGGGATACTTGTAAATCCGATGGTGATTTATGTGGTGTGGCAATGCCCTGTATATCATTCACATATCCTGTTCTGTGAGTCTTATTGCAAAACATATTATTTGGTTGGGTTTTCCCGAATTTTACCGTTTTACATGTTGGAAGGGCCATAATCACCCTTAGGTCCACTACACTCCTGCAAGTTGGGATCTAGACCTTGGGCTACTTAACTAACGTTTCATCTTAGAGAGAGGATATGTTTTTATACATATTCTACTTTATGCAGCTTGAACACGGTTGTTTCTGGACCAGACATTCATTTTGCCCACATAATCTATTCTTAGGTTAACATTCAACCCCAACATATTAAGCTGGAAATTGAGTATCATGTCTTCTCTCAAGTACAACTAGCGCTATTCTGACTAACCAAAGTCTTTGTTGATAGAATGGATAAAGCTGAACTTATGGACTCACTGTGATTCAATGATCTGGTATAACTTCCGTAAAGGAACTCTATGTACCATTGTTTCATTCCAGTTGCTAGAATAAAACAATAGCTGATTTCTGTGACAGCGAGTATGCTCTATATTTGTTTCACTCATTCTGCTCTGTCACCACTGTTGTAGCAATAGAAACATACCATTTGGTTGTTTTCCACGGATTTTATCGTTACTACATGTTGGAATAGCCATAATCACCGCTAGCTCTCCTACAATGGTGCAGTGCAACTGTTGGGATCTTGACCTTGGGCTGCATCCAACACTTAACTAATATGTTTTTGATCGTTATATGCAGATATTGATCTCTCTGTGGGTCGACCCGGTGAGCAATCCATACACAGAGTTTTTGTTGACCCTGGTGGAAGCCACTGTATTGCTACCGTCATTGGTACTGGAGGTGCAGATACATTTTATACACATGCTAAGTGGACTAAGCCACGCGTTTTAAGCAAACTGAAAGGTCTTGTTGTGAATACTGTTGCCTGGAATAGACAGCATATAACAGAAGGCATGTCCTTGGGTTCTCATTCATGCCTCCTTATGCATTAACCAACATTTTAGTTTTAAGTTTGGATATCAATTTATTCTTATTTTGTATCTGCTGTCTTTACAGCTTTTACTAGGGAAGTTATTCTTGGCACAGAAAATGGCCAACTCCATGAAATTGTTGTCGAGGAGAAGGATAAGAAAGAGAAGCACATTAATCTTCTGTATGAACTAAAGGAACTTCCAGAAGCATTCACCAGTTTGCAGGTCCATCCCAACCATCTCACCACTTCTGGTCCTTTGCTTCTCTTTTCTGAGTCAGGGCTGTGTTTCTATCTGTTGCTTGGTGCTTCCTCTTACTAGTGGAAACTAGCTCATTTTTTGCATTTTTGGTCATTGAATCGTGACTTCATACATGTTGGTTGGCCCAAAGCCATTCAATTCTGTCTCGTTATCCTCTGTTTTTAGCGAATAGAATGCATATAGTTCTGAGAGTAGTTTAAACCTTATTTTGTTAAGAACTCGATGTTCTTCATATGTGGGCTCTTCTGGTTGATGAAATTGATCATGTGAAACGAAACAGTTAAAGACAGAAAATCATGTGTGTGAATTATCCTTGGATTGGTGGGAATGATTGATGAGAAAATAACCTTCACTAACCATTTTTCCCTTTCTCACTCTAGCTAGAGTCCTTAATAGAGTTTATCAATAGGATGCTGAATTATTGGGATTTGCCTAATATGTTTTCCCCCCTTCTTATCGTTTTGTTTTCTGCAGATGGAGACAGCTAGCACAGGCAATAGTACTAGATACTATGTGATGGCTGTCACTCCTACGCGACTTTATTCTTTCACCGGCATTGGATCGCTGGATGTGAGTTTAACTAAATCCTTAACTTCTTTAGGTGCTTTTCAGATCTGTAATACTTGAATTCTCCCTTGGACCTTTCATCTCTGTAATCAATATATGCTCTGCGACCTTGTGGTTCAATTGATTGCTGAAGGTCAGGATGTTGGCCTTAAGTGGTCCCTGTCTTGATGGCTCACGGTGATTTGACCTTATATCTCGTGAATGTCTTGGGTAATCATTTTCTGTAAGGTTGATGAGGTGCAGTTTTAATTCCTCCTTTTCTGAGCTGGTGTTGAGAGTAGAAATTGGTCCTTATAAATTCCTCCTTTTTGACCTAGACGCAATTTTTTTGTCGTTCTCTTGTTGCTGGTATATTTCCTTCTTAAGGTCTGTCCTTTCTGTATCTCTTGCAGTATATGTTGTTTTTTGGCCTTGGGTGAATGCCAGAAACGTGGTCTTATTGAGCCAAATATATGTTCTTTCATGCGACTTTCTGAAGTTCAATTTTTTTTTCCTTTTAAAAACTATAGTTTAGACATCACATTTATGCCTTCTTGGCAGCCTTCCGACTTCTATGATTTCTTTTCATTTTTGGCCACCTGTTAGTTCTTGGGGATCTTTAACATTTCTTTCTTGATTTTTGGGTTTAAGGAGTCTTCAACCTTAAGAGAGTGTAATCAAGTTTATAGAAACTTGCTTGATATGGTAAGAATTAAAACTAGTGGAAAGCTATTAAGACTTTAGAAACATTGTAGATGTTTAATTGCGTGACCTCAGCTTATTGAAAATCTTAATTATTAATTATCTTCAAAATGGGGCCCCCTTCACCAATGGAGCAGCTCAACCCCATGTGAGGCCAAAGCCTGGAAATCAAAATGAGGCCTTTTTCTTGCTGAGGGCTTAAAGGAACTGTTTGTTTTGATAGCAAAGCAAACAACAGAAAGGAGCAAATATATAATGGAGATATGGTAAATCAAGGGGTGAGAAGACCTGGTGCATTTGGACCATAAAGAGAGGAAGACTAGAGATCTATTTATTTCGCTCTTTGATTGGTTGAGGAAAAGAATGTGAGTTTTATTGGTAGCTGTGGTAGACTACTAAACAGTGGGGAATCAACTTTTCTTTCTGCCTTCGTCTTTTTTATTATTGTTTTGATAAGTATGCCTTTGTCTTTTTTACTTATGTATTGTAATCAACCGTGATGTGGCTTGGTTCAAAATTAAATCTTTTTCAAATAGCATGCCTAACCCGTGAGCACAACTTTTTCACGAAAGGGTGCTTTCTTTCAAAATTGAACTAGAGCCCGTGCAGGAGGATTGTGTTGTTTTATCATTTCTTGCAACTGCATCCGTGGATGTTGAACACTGTTTGCAATCAGTCTCTAAATTCTAACCTTATGTCCCCCTTCCTTACACTTACTTGCTGTTATAATAAGAGTCCTAAGTCTGTGGAGCTAATCTGCAATCGACACCTCTAGGCCAGGATATGCTTGTCTTGGTTCTTCTCTTCCAACCTATTGTCTCAAATACTAAAGTGAACTCGATTTCTGTAATACATAACGCCAAGGTTGAGCTTTGTTGTTCATTTGATAGAAGAAATAGAAGTGTTTCCTCTGAGATTCTTAATGCTATAGCAAGGCAGACCTATCTATTCTCTTTGAATTTTGTACATTCACATCCAAGCATCACTTTTCGATCTATCAGGTCTGTAATGGAGTTATCAATGTGCTGCTTTAAAGATCCATACATTTGCAGCAGGTCACCTATTTAATTCCCTGCATTCATGGTTTTCTGAGATAATTATTGACTTACAAAAAAAAATGGTTTTCTGAGATGCGTCTTTCCCTGCAATTTTCTTTGTCTCATATTATGGCATGTATTCAAATTATAGCTCTTTCTTGTCAACAAAACTTGGTTATTTTTTTTTTTTTGTGTGAAATTGTATGCTTACTGATGTATTGTATTTTCAGAGTATTTTTGCTAGTTATGTGGATAGCCCAGTGCGATTTATGGAACTACCGGGCGAAATACCGAACAGGCAAGTGGTTTTATAGATTTGAATCTTAAGAGTCAATTACTTGGGGACTCAAAGATCATAAATTGCAGATGCTTGTCATGAGCTCATTCAACATATTTGTGGTTTAAACATCACTGGAGCCAACTAAATTATTAGTTAATGGCAGGAGTGCTTAGATAATAAGTAAAACCTTATACATGTTGAGAACTCAAAATAATTTTTTTTGGCTAAGAACTCAAAATTAATTTTGTTCTCGTCCTTATTTTGAGCATCGTGAGAAGAGACCTATTTCATGCTTGTCATGGATAAAATGATTACGCTGTTGGAAACTTAAGGAGTGAAGATTTATGACACATTGGATCTTCTGGAAAAGGAGAACATATGTTTTCAAGAAAGACATGTCAATTCAGGAGCCACAAGCCCACAGCTACTACTGATTTATTCAAAAGTTTAAAATAAATTATGATTTAGCAGATAGGGTGGTAATATTTTCTCATAACCGTATTCTTGTGTTTTGACAATGAAGTCCATTTTGCTTGTCGTGCAGTGAATTGCATTTCTTCATCAAGCAAAGAAGAGCAGTACATTTTGCATGGCTTTCTGGAGCAGGTATCTATCATGGTGGCCTATACTTTGGAGCACTACATAGGTAGAAGATGACTCTCATCACTTTTGCTTTCTTATGTGAACCGCGAAAATTGGCTACTACTTCTGTGGCTATTTTTTTACTGAAAATCTGTATCTCATGTCCTTGGTATTGTAGGGTATTGGATTTTTTTGTCGCCAAAATGTCAAAATAGTTCTTTTATGAAGTGTTTTTCTCATCGAATCTTTTTGGGAACCTTATTTGTAGTTCAACTGAGGGTGATGTTAATTTTGTGGAGAACAAGGGTCTTTTGGACTATTCGAAATTAGCTGAAGGTGCTGAAGCTGTTAAACCCAATTCTCTGGCTGTATCTGAATTTCATTTTCTGCTTCTTCTTGGGAACAAGGTTAAGGTGCGTCTAGCTGCAGATACATCATTATAAGATGTTTACAAATCTACTTGGCAATTTTATGAATCTGAATAGGCATTGTTTGCTGGTAATACAGTCTTAGGCTGATGGTCAGAATGCCCTGTAATATTCACTTGTCAGCAATGTATGTCTGTTGGGAATTGACTTCAAGACGTCTTCAGTTTGCCTTTTTAGTAGTAATGAAATAGGACTCTAGAAATATATCATTACACTTTTCCCCTGCTCATTGACATTGGAACTTTTGTGTGTTAAAGGTTGTCAATAGAATCAGTGAGCAGATCATTGAGGAACTTCAGTTTGATCAAACACCGGAATCAATGTCAAGGGGTATTCTTGGATTATGCAGTGATGCCTCTGCTGGATTATTCTATGCATATGACCAGTACTCCATCTTTCAGGTTCATATGGTTGGATGGTTTTACTGTTTCGGGTTGTACCCCAGTGCACTACATGCTGTCAATGTCCTCCGCCCCTCTCATTCAAGTTAAAGAAAGAATTTTTTTGGACATGACAATGAATGATGTTTATCTTCTTGCTTAATATATCAGTGGTTAATTACAGTTTATTTCCCCCCACCCCCAACCCACCATGGTTTTCACAACCAATTGATGTTGTATGCAGAAACTTGTGTGGTGCCCTTATGTTCTCCTCTAACTTTCCACACTGTACCACCATCATGACAGCTCATCATTCTCTCTCTCTCTCTCTCTCTCTCTCTCTCTCTCTCTCTTTTTATACACACACGCACAAACGTGTATATATAAACTAGTCTGTGCTCTTTCTCTTACTTTCTCTATCTAAATTGGACCTACCTATGCTCTTTCTCACTTTCTCTAAAACAAGATCCACTTATGCTGCTTCACAAATATTTAGGGGGAAAATGTGGAAATAGTCATTTTGAGTATTGTAAAACATTTACCCAGTCACCTGCTGTTGGAACTATGTTTTTGGGTTTGTTATGGACTAGACAAAACAGGGATGGGTACTATAACTCTAGATAGCCCTTAATCTCTTGAAGCTGTCATTGTTTTCTCCGACTAGAGAGACTATATCAATCTAGATATCTCTTAATCTCTTGAGGCTGTCATTGTTTTCTACAATTAGAGAGACAATGTTAATGTCATTTTTCAATCTCATTTACTATCTGTAACAAATCTAATCCACAAGGGGTTGTGTGCTCACTTTTCAACTCTTTGGGGTCATTTGATTTTGGCAATACAACAAAGGGGTGAAGGGTAGTAACGTACGACAAACAGTGCCTTTTCAGCATAGATCGATAGTAGCATCCATTCCTTATGCAAATACATCCCAATATACTGAATTTGGGATTGTAAACCAGGTGTCTGTAAACGACGAAGGCCGGGATATGTGGAAGGTGTATTTGGACTTGAAAGATTATGCTGCAGCTTTGGCAAATTGTCGAGATCCATTACAGAGAGATCAAGTATATCTAGCACAGGTCATGGCTTATTGACTTTGTTGGTTAGATAATATTATCCGTTGCAGTTCATAAAAGATATTTCTGATGCAGGCTGAAGCTGCATTTTCCGCCAAGGATTTCCTCAGAGCAGCATCTTTCTACGCAAAGGTGAATCACCATTTTGCTTGGATTTATGGGCGTAGTTGATGTTGAGTCTTAGATATTCAGTCTTGTGTTGTTAAAGTGGAAGATGCTCCGAGCCGTGGGCTTCATGAAGTGAGGCATGTGCTCTATAGATTACATAGTTTATAGGGAGAATTTTGCATAAGTCCACTATAGCAGTTTTCAAACCCATCTAGTCCACTTCTAAGTTTCATAAGCCACTAAGTCCACTAATAATTTTAATGACAAAAATACCCCACTTAAGAAACAAGGGTCTTGTTTGACTAGCACAAAAATGTATTTTTTCCATTTTTTTTTCCCGTTTTTGTTGCAATCAAGCAGCCGCCACCGCCACATATAACGCTATATGTGTAACAAAAAACGTATTTTTTCATTTTTCTCCATTTTTTTTATTGAACCCGATACACTTAACATTTAACGTTATATATGTGACAAATTTCTCTTTTTGTTCTTGTATTGATTTTTTAACGTTATGTGAGTGATAAAGTTTTTCTAACATATAGCATTATATATGTGCGGCAAAAATTTTCTAACATGCAACATTTCTTTTTGTTTTTTTCTTGTTTTTAGTCTTTAACGTTATATGTTGGTCCATACAAGACATATAACATTATATGTGAGTTTTTGAATATTTAATTATCGCAAAAAAAAAAAAAAACAGAACATATGACATTATATTTGAGTTTCTGGAACTCTGAATTTCATAAAAAAATAGAACAGAACATATAACATTATATGTGAGTTTCCGTAGTTCTAAATCTCACAAAAAAAACATAATATATAACATCATATCTGAGCTTCTGTAGCTCTAAGTCTCACACAACATGACATAAAATTATATGTTCTCAAAACATCATATCTTTCCAAAAATATTATATATCTCAAAAAATAACATTATATATTCACATATCATGCCACCATTATCCTTATTTCCAGTCGTGCCCTGAATTCCAAGTTGAATGTTGATGACGCCAAAGGGGATCGAGCTTTATTTTTTCACCGTTTCTTCATCAAAACCTTCATCGGATCCTTCAAAATTTTGATTTTCTGCCTCCGAATAGGATTCCCATAACCTCTATATCTGCATATATATATATATATATATTTAAAACAATATAAACAACATTAATATATCTCAAAAACGAGATATAATATTATATGTCTAACCATAGGAAAAACACATATGACTCATAACAGACGTTAACATATAATGTTATATACTCCATTGTCCATCACTTGTTGAATTGCTCCGCGCAGCGGCCTCTTCGACTTGCTTTTGATAATATATGGATATATTCATATGTGCTTTTGAGAGGCCGCTGTGTGGACCTATTCAATAAAAGAACATAAAACTTTATTAGTTCCTTTTTTTTTTTTTTAGTTTTCCAGGACAAAATCTCATATACAACGTTATATGTTCTCTATGCAAATTGAAATATTTTTTTTATGTCAATACAAGCTCATATATATATATAACGTTATAACCATATAGATGTATAGAGTCCCCTTCTTATAAGGACTATCTTATTTTAATAAAATGCGGACCTCCATTTTCCGATCGAATTTCGATGATCCGAGCCGCTTAATATGTTCAGAACGTGATTTTAAGGGTACCCGCGAGAAATCAGCAAAAAAAAGAGACCGGGAATGGCTTCATCCAAGCAGTTTTTGTTTGTTTTTTATCGAACGTGGACCAATTCAATAAGTGATCGATAACGGAACATATACCGTTATATATGACAAAAACTCATATATAACGTTAGACGGAACAAAAGGTCATATATAACGTTATATGTTTTCTTTATTAAATAACATAGAATATTTCTAATCTAGAATGTTATATATAACAATATAACATTGTATATTATTATATCTCTCTAACTGAGAATGTTTTAAAAAAATGATATTAAATAACACCAAAAACACCCAAAAATATATTTTTTGTGTGACACGAAAAGCACACATATAACCTTATATATTTTTTCAAAAAACACAACCTGTTCCAACCTAATATGTCTAGCCCTAGAAAAAATACACATATAACCTTATATATTTATTCAAAAAACTCCAAATATATCAGAAGCAAGTCGGAGAGGTCGTTGCGCGGACCAAATCAATAAGTGATTGATGAAAGCACAAATATAAATTCACGGTGATTTACGGGCCGGTCCATCTTTGGCCATGGCGGCGGCGTCCATCGAGGGCCATAAATCACCATGATTAAAAAATAAACTACTCCACAAGATTATATATAGATCTATAATATATACAGAGTTTAACCATAACACCAGTAGTACGTACAGGTGAAGAAGGTAGAATTTTTGTGTGGCTTTGGATTCTTCTAGCAAATGGTGCCTCCTACTGGCCAGCTTTTTAGTAATGGGAACGCAGTATAAACCGTGTTCTCAAGGAAAAATAGAATATAGATAGATTTAGTCAGCCAATGAAAACCCATCAGTTTTTGTCCACAAATAGAGAGAAACACAAAACAAACAAACCCATCGAGCAGAGCAGCTGGGGGGTAAAGACTGAAGGAGTAAAGTACAGACCGTTAGATTGATTTGTGTCGCTGTTGATGGAGCTCGGCCCCAAACCCAGAATGCCGATAATTGCTAGCACCGCGGGCAGCGATCCAGTTCGTGGTGAGTGAGGGAGAGCTCGTCGGCGTGAAGAATTTGGAGGCGGACAGTTCACCAGGGGAGGGGAGGAGAGAGGGAAAGGAGGAGAGGGGAGGCTCAGATCTGTTTTGTGATCTAGGGTTTCTCTCTCTACGTATTATATAGGACGGTTTTTTGGTCTTGAAAAATATCTTTTTTTAAGTAAATTGGAGTATTAGGTTATGTAACTATATTAGTGGACTAGAGGGGTTATGAAATTTAGAAGTGGACTTAGTGGGTTACAAACATGCTATAGTGGACTTCCCACAAATTTTTTATAGTTTATATGAGTATCGGAAATTTATTGTGCTTTTCACGTGGCTCAAAAGGTTAACCTCGGGTTGTACAGTAGCTCATCGCTACTCATTATATACCAATTCCATTTCCAATTCATACCTGATGTGGGATGTTACAATCACCCTATCTTGGCCGCAACGTCCCTGTTGCACCACATGGTCCAACAACTCCCACTCACCAAGCAATGTAAGGCAAGTACCCGCTTAAGTATGTCAAGCTCGTCTCATGTGGGACCCGCCCAAGCACGACAAACGCCTCAAGCTCCTCACTTGTAAATGAAAAATAAAGCAATCAAATATCGAAATGAATCTGGTGGATGTGGAAATAATTAAGCAAATTAGGCCCTTGCACGACAACCATGTAGGCTTCAAATTTCTATTTGACCATTGTTACCATCCAAAAAGGTTGGGGAAAAAATTATATGTAAGCTGAAATATAAATGCTAAGATTTCTATTAGTAATTTGTTGATTGGGGATGATGCTCTTTGTTAATTTGGGGGCTTTGATAATATTTGCCAACACCTAATTCTTAAAAGGCTTTCTCAGATTGAAGGGTTGATTTCATATGTTTAACAAATCAGGCACAACTACGAAGGAGTATGCCTCCTCTCTAGTCTACACTTCACTAAAGTCGCCTGGCCTTAGGAGTGGGAGGTGCCTCAAGGGCCCCTTGGTGCAGTGAGAGCACCTTTGGTAAAACTGAGAGTCCTTAAAAGTGTTTAAATGTCCTGTAGTCAAAAGGATAATTGAAATAATCATAACAATATTCATCTGAGCTGGGGTCATGTCATGCTTTTGTTTATATTTTAGAGATAGCTTTATTGAAATAAAATATTCGATTTGTGTGTGTAAGACTGCTTCAGTGGTGTATATATCAAGCTGTACTTTACTTTGCTTCTATGTAAAAATGCTTATAATTACTATGGTCACCTGGTTTGGTTGCCATCTCAAGGAAGTGTGTGTGTGTGTGTGGGGG
>BPLS01000159.1:448331-466744 GCA_019656275.1 Rhododendron kiyosumense
GTCTTGGACCTGCCACCCAGTAGATATTGTTGGATCAACATGTAGCTGTATCGCACACCGAGGGCACCTTTTCGTAGATTTTGCATCATCTGTTTAATGATGACAGGGATGTAAAACTTGTTCTACAGATGTTGCATTTGTAGTGTCTTCTAGCTATGCTTTTGGGGGTTTTCCTTTGGACTATCTTTGTAAGAGCTAGTTTGGTGGGTCTGCATTCACTTTTTGTCCACTATTACCTAACTTGTTACAGCTTCTGTTTACTTGGTTGCTTTTCCTACTATTTCCGATGATTAATAATGCTACATCTTTGATAGTTTGGTACCTTGTAGCTGAAACTTTTCACTCAAGCCAAGATTGATTATCCGCACTTAGATGATCCTTATACCGTATTGCAGCCAATTTGTTTTGCTTCTGTGCAAGTCTTTTGAATTTTACTCCTCGTTTTTCAACAACTAATGTATTGATTACCAAAACCTTTGATAAAATATATGGACACTCTGGCATGAAAGGGTCGTATGTTTGACTCGGTGCACCAAGAGAGTAATGCTATGGTAGTAACTTTGCCTTTTTTGGCTATGTAACAACTAACAAGGAGGTCAACATGGATTTTGTTGCGAAAGGTACTTATAGTAATCATGAACAAAGGCTTATGCAGCATGCGATTCCTACACTTGGTTGATATATCTTGAATTGTTTTACGAGTAGTAGAAAATACTGGGCCTTATTCATATTGAAGTTTTAACTAGTTACATATGCTTTAGAGTTAACTGTTCTTGGACCTTTTTCTTTATCAAATGGGTTGTCTTGTGTGCACTAGTTTCACTTCTATTGGAGTGTTTCTAACATGTGCACTGTATGCTGCATTATAATTGGCCATCTCAAGATAATTTTGGTCTTTGATTTGTAGATCAATCGACTTCTCCTCGAAGATGACACTGCTTTAGAGAATCGTAGTTCAGAGTACCACTCAATCATTATGGAGTTCCGTGCTTTCCTCAGTGACTGCAAGGATGTGTTGGATGAGGCGACCACAATGAAACTCTTAGAAAGGTAAATTTTATGTTGTAAAACTAAGCTATTTTGTGCATATAATGTCCAAGGTTAGGAGAATACCTAATCTACTCCGTCCAGACACCCATTATACTGTCATGCTTTTGTAACGCTTAGTGCAAGATTATTCAATTTTGTCTTCAAACCTATGGATATTGGTATAACCACTTTCTTTATGGTTCTTTTCCTGGTTGACTATTTTGTTTAATTCTGTCCGTTTTTTGTTACTGTTATCTGAAGAACTTTTTCTAGATGGATGAGTTGTCAGTTCTAGTGGAAATTTTTAAAATTCATAGAAGACTCTCGTTACTCCTTGTCAATGTACAGATCCCCCCTTGACGGTAAAATTAAGCACTAAAGTTGCATGGTTTGTAGAACATAATCGACCATCACAATTTTTTCCAAATTAACAGAAGGTGTAACTCGCCTTTTTTGAGATTAAGTTATTTTTGTGAGGAACTAAACCCTTCTGCTTCTAAAAATCCCAAAATGCCATTGTCTCCTCTTCAGCCCCACTCCCCCACATGCAACCCCTCCCTTCCCCACCTCCCTCACTTCCCACCCTATGTTGCTCCTCTCTTCCTGGCCAACCCCACTATATTTAACACTTAGTAGCAGGATCCTTCTAAAATGGGTGCTCTCCCAAGATGGGAGCTCGAATCGGCGCTCCCAACTAACGTGGGAGCTTATTAGGCACTTAAGGCAACTATTCTCTCACTCTTAAGGGAATCATGCCATTGTGGAAATAAAAATATGAAAATCTTATTGTCACGACCCCATCCCAATAGTTGGATAATAGGAATGTTGTGACCGGCCAATGGATCTCACTTCCACCCAAGGCCTCATAACTACTCAGTCCAAAAATACAGAAAGTTTCAACAATTTTAAAAAAAAATTGCGGAAGCATTATTACATTAAACAAAACACCATCAGAGCCTTAGCAAATTTACAACCTTTACAAAACGTGGGTGATCTTACACAAAATGGGGAATAGTCAAAATTCCCGGTTTGGTTTTCAAAATTTAGCTATACAATATCTACATGTCCACTGGGCAGCAGCATACTTCATTCCTACTCGCCATAACCTGTAGGAAAGTATTAAATTTTCATAAGCCGATAGCTCGTGTGAGATACAACACCAAAGTTATTCGTTTTACCATGGAAATAACATTCATTATTCTTTGACATAACTCATCATAACTTTCTCATAACTTCATAAGAGGAGGATTCATATCATCATCATCACATAATCTTACGATGCACATCCAACAGCTAAACATGAATAGGGGAGCGACCCCAAGTGATGCGAAATGATCAAGTCACTGGCAGCTGGTGCCACATAACATTCCTCCCTTATAACCCCTTCATTGGTCAAGGTATCTTTAAAATCCGTCCCCAGACCCGGGACGCCGCTGTCTGGATGCATCAACTTCACCTTTAGATGACAAGGAGTTCATAGAATCATTCATTATTTATCATAACCATTCTCATAAAATCATTGTCTTCGAAATAAAAGCTCATAGCATAGTTCCATGGCATAAATGAGAGGCATAAATCATTTCATCAAATCATGCTTTCTTGATAACTTTTATACTTATCATAACTTTGGGCATATGAAACACATAACATAGTTTGCTTGAAAAGCAATATAACCAAGGTATAGTATCTCACCTTTGATTTCTCGAGTGCTACGCTAAAGACTTGGATCGTTCTTGTTCTTATCCCTTGAACCAACCTATTGCCAATTACTTTGTGTCATAATACATTCAAAACTGTAATCGAAATACGATTGAGTCGGCCTACTGGACTATTAGAAAAGGTTCGAGGTTGGTACATGGCTACCATTCTTAAAAGTTAACTAGGGAGCAAAACTTTGTTTAGCACTTGAGCTATTTCACATGGGCACCCATATGCTTACACAATTAGTGAGCTAATTAGAATTGCAATTGTTTAGGGATTTCTCATTCTTTCAATCTACTGACCTAATTTACTCAACTGAAGGAACTGCAATCTAGTCCAGTTTAGTAATTAGGTGATTTACCTAGGTATAGGTATATATAAGCTCATTACCAGAAATTTACTAGAACTCAAATTGATTATGCTTTTCCGTTAGTCTAAGCAAAACAAGATTTGATTAAGACAAATTAATAAGTCATGCACTTAAATGCACGCCTAGATGTTTCAGAGCCTAATACATATATTACACATTCTAATTTTATATCAGATGCAAAGAAACGCAGCCTAGATGCAAAGAAACGCAGCCTATACTATGCACAGCAGCAGTGGTGCTGCAATTATTCCTACGTTTGAGTTAGGTCGAGGGAAGAGGGGAAAAAAGTATGGGAAAATCTGCCATAGCCGCCACCACGTGCGGTGCTCGCGTAGGGAATACAGAAAGAGAGGGAAGAAGAAATTACCCACTGAAGTTTTCTGGCGGTAATCGAAGGATCTCGAAAGTCAGATCTAACAGGAAGCGGCGCACGAACTGCTCCTCTCTCTCTCTTCCTTCGCCGCTTCTTTTTTTTCCTTCTAGCTGTTTCTTTTCCTTTCTTTTCTTTTTAACCCTTTTTATTTACTATTGCTAGTATATAAATACATTAGATATGTTTTTTAGAGTCCTTGAGTCACTCTTAACTTATGAGATATGAGGACACCTGTGCCAATAAAAATTCCTAGTTGTGGTAACTAAGTACGTGAAACACTAAGGTAATTGGAATGTCAAAATTTTAATTCTACTTCCTAATAAAATTTGTTCTGATTCAATTACTAATGTCCGGGTTCCGAACTCAAAAAAAAAAAAAAAGATTACAACTTAGACTAATTAAAATGTGTAGCTTCTTAGGGTGTCGTTCGCTTTCTAAAAAAAATATTAAACCCCTAAGATTATATCGTGCTATACTCGTATCCTAAAAGTATTTACTAAAGTGCATTTTTTTTTAATCTCGTAACCTAATTAGGATCACATAAATATACTTTTAGATGCCGGGCCTGACACTTATCACTCAAGAAGTTTTGCAAATTGGAAATATCTAACTTCCTATAAAAACCCTTTAAGATCATGAAAATTCTCATAAAGTAATCACTTTTCCTTCAATGGTTAAGTATTTAAAAATACTTTATATACGTATTTATATGAAATCTATGTACGCTTCTTAGGCGCTCCCAACCTTAGGAGCTTCTAAGTGCCTCCGCTCCCCTGCACCCGCTCCTGCTTCATGCTACTAAGGTCAACACCCTAGTTTTCTATATATGCTTAATTATATATCTAACGCATGGATATATAATCAAGCATTATGTTACACTTCTTGTCTTCACCATCTTAACCACTGTTTCTGAGACTTGCTGTATGCCTATATTATTGCAAATTTTAATTGCACGACACCAGTGCTTTCTGCTAATTTGGGCGATAGTTTCTTGAATATTCTTATGTCGCTGTAATGCCAAATGATTTCATCTTATTTCAGTATAGTTTTTGTCCAAATTATTTGCAGTTATGGACGAGTAGATGAGTTGGTATATTTTGCCAGTCTGAAGCAGCAGTATGAGATTGTGGTTCATCATTATATCCAGGTGCTTTGCTTTTCCACTCTTTTTTTTTGTGTGGAGTACTTGGGTTATGTGTTAATAGTTTTTAAGTTTTCTGCGAATTTTGTTGAAGTCTTGGCATTTGTCTGTTTCATTGTAAATAGAATGAACATATTGGAATTCAGTTCAGTTTTATTTGAAGTTCCCAGGATCACCATTGGCACATGGGCTGCATTGCAAATCATCGGCTGAGAAATGATAGTTTGTACTGAGGATTTGCTCTTTTATATTCTGTATGCTCCATCACCCTATACCTTAGTTGATATGTTGTCGAAACACCTTTTCCAATATTTGTAGGTCCTTCTGATTCCTGATTTGCATTTGTCTATTCCTGTCACATCTGTAGTTTTTAAGTTTGCTCTGCTATATTTCTATGACGCTCATTCTATGACCGGTTTGTTGATATGTCAAATTTACTCCATTATAATTTTTATTGTTGAAAATGCATTTTGACTTGTGTCTGATATTTTGGTCAATGAAATACATGGTCTGCCGGTATCTCTGCATCAGCACTTTCGGTTGGTGTTGCTACTAGAGTTGAGAAACTATATGATCTGTTTTCAGCATCTCAACTGAATGAAACTTTGTCCAAACTATTAGTGTGGTTATGTGGATGCTGTTTTTCCATTCTAGGATGGCTTTATCATGCTCATTTTTATGAGTGAGTTTTATTAAGGGGATTGGAAATAAGGTTTATAATGACACAGAGAACCTTTTTTAATTTAATCTTCTTGCCAAAACAAAATACTTAGAGATTGGATATAACCCAATAGTGTTTCTACAAGTTATGTTTACTAACATCACCAAATTGCACTTATCTTCTCTTATTAATTTGAGCTTAGATTTTATTACTTGTACAACAAAAATTGACTTGTGCTTTTTTTGGTACTGACCTTAGCAAGGAGAAGCGAAGAAAGCATTGGAAGTTCTTCAAAAGCCTGATGTGCCCTTAGATCTTCAGGTAAGGGCTAATTGTTAGGTCTGGAGTCAAGGTTGGACAAATTCCTTTTGGTTCTTATTCCAAACATAAGCACGACAGTTGCCAGAGCCTCACTATTCTATTGTAGTTAATGCCAATAAACTATGATCACCTTGCAGTACAAGTTTGCCCCAGACCTCATCATGCTTGATGCATATGAAACTGTTGAGTCATGGATGACAACTAAAAACCTGAACCCCAGGAAGTTAATTCCTGCAATGATGCGTTATTCAAGCGAGCCTCATGCGAGGTAAGTACACTTTACTTTGGTTTTCTTGCAGACAGTATGTTACTCAGATTACTCTTTATCTCTTATACATAGACAACCCCTAGGGGTTGGCATAGTAGTAGTCATCTTTATCTCTTATACGTAGACAACCCCTAGGAGTTGGCGCAGTTGTAGTCACCTGGCAACCAGGGGTCTCAGGAAGTCTTTGGTCTGGGGTCTCAGTAGTAGTCAACTAAAGCTTTGTGTTTTGGCATTACTGTACTTGTAGAAATCTAAGGAAATTTGTTTAATGTGGATATTATCCTGATTCCTGAATAATACCGTACTTGTTTGTTTCATAGTTGAAGTCTACAAGCAGTTGCACATACTCTGTGTTTTCTGGCTATCACTGGCGCTGAAAGTCTGAAGCCATTGGGACTGTTAATCTGCTGTTGTGATGTAGGTTTAACTGTTGGCCATTTGAAAAAAACCAAAATTGTATTGATTTCATTTCCCTACAGTACAGTTCCAGTATAGGATTTTATTTGTCCAGGGGTGATAAATGAGGCGAACAGTTGATTGTTCAAGCTTGGTTTGCTTAACTTGTTTATGATAGGAGCCAATCTCAATTGAGTTTTAATTGAAGTGAATACAAGCCGATTTTGAGTAGCTTGAAATTTATGTGAATCATTACCCGAACGAGCCTAGTAGCTTGTTCGAGAAGCTTAGCAAGCTTCAAAAAGTGTTCAAGCTTGGTTTTTGTATCTAACCGATCTTGAACAAGCTTTTAACAAACAAACTCGAATTCAATCTTGAGTAGTGTAGTTTATTTATTAGCCCTATGTTTGTCCCCCCAGCATGAAGAGGACCTAAACTAGTATCGGCAATTTATTATCCAATAGAGTAAAGACCATTTGGTGATTGGGAGATAAAAAATTGGCAATTGGTCTGATACAAAAATATGTAGGTACCGCCTACTCCGTTAACTAACCTTTTTCCCTGTTCCTTTGATTCTTTATATGTGTATGACTGTTGAATGGTCAGAAGAGAGTGAAGTGGTGACATAAGTGATAGTAAGACCCCACTATGAATGTTCATGGAAAGCTACATCTCTACATTATTGGGCAGCACTTATGATTGCCAGAGACCTACTGCTAATGAGTAGTAGGATCTTTAAATCTTGAGTTTCCTTTCTATTGACTGGATTATATTTGTTTAGAGTCATGTTGACCTGGTGTCTTGTTGCGATTTTCCATAATGCAGGAATGAAACCCATGAAGTAATAAAATATCTAGAGTTTTGCGTTCATCGTTTGCAAAATGAGGATCCTGGAGTTCACAACTTGTTGCTCTCTCTCTACGCGAGGCAGGTTAAGTTTCCTCCTAAAAATTCTTCACAATGTTTCTGCAACTTGTCATATTTGCCTATTATCAATGTATCATATACCGGATTTTAATACTTCTTTTTAAGATTATTACTTCCATGGAGATGTGATTGCTTGGTTGAATAACTATATCTACCTAAACTCGTTAGAAAACACTTTACTTTGCGATGGTGGATGTTAGCATACTTTTGTGTTCCTAATATTCATGGAATCCAATTCAGGAAAGCAGCTGGCTTTTAAACCTATTTGAATCAACGAAAGATTGTGTGTGAAGACCTAATAGCTCGATCAAGAACATATGGATGAGTGATCATTACAGCCCAAGTGAGCACAACTTGCAGACAAAATTCCTTGCTTCAACAATCATAAATAGGAGCGTAGCAAAAAAAACAATCATAAATAGGACTCTTGTCTACCAAGTGCCTACCATGAAAAACCATGGCATTGCATGGTTGCTAATTTTAAAAGTGTTACTTTGACATCATTGCTTCTTGAGCTCAAATGGACTGCATCAATGGATGCTTGATAAGTAACATAATCTGGACAACTGCTTGCATCTATTGTATATGCAGATTTGCAGTTTCAATATGGCATACTTCTAATTTTGAGGGAATTGGGTGTGATCCTTCTATTTCACCTGTTCTAGCCACTTCGTGTTGGCAAAAATCATTTCCAACTACTTGTTGTATCGACATGTTCTTTTGATATCTGCAGGCTGTAGGAGATTTGAAAACTTGTGATCTCTAGTTACTATTTCACAACCGCTAGACTTTGATCTATCAAACCACTTTTAGAAGTATTTTTCTCTTTCCAAGATCTCTACCTGCTATGAAAATGAGAGACCCTAGAGAGAATTGCATTATTTTTCTTCGTAGTACCAAATGATGAATGCTTAATATGCATCTGACCGTCTGACATAGTTTTCTTTCATATATGATTAGGAGGATGATAGTGCTCTTCTTCGTTTCCTACAATGCAAGTTTGGCAAAGGACGACCTAATGGCCCTGAATTCTTCTATGATCCCAAATACACACTCCGTCTTTGCCTCAAGGAAAAGAGGATGCGGGCTTGCGTTCATATATACAGCATGATGTCTATGCACGAAGAAGCAGTTGCTCTTGCGCTGCAGGTGACAATAGTGTGCGACTGAGATGGTTGTGTGATTGTGTTCATTGGTTGTTTGATTTCCCATTTGTCTCTTTTTCATTTTCCCCTTTCAGCGTTAATGTCATTTTTTCGTGCTTTACTTTCTTTAGGGCAGTAACTGTTTTCTAATGGCTTAGGAAAAAAAGATCCACTCTGAAACTCGCTATCCATAATTTTAATTTTTTTTTGGATAGGCAACTCTGGTATGTTATTCATCAGCATACTCTGAGATGGTGTGCCAAAGGACAATTTTATTTCTATTTTTGTTGCATTTGGGGTTATTTGATTGTACTGTTAATCATATAAAATGTGTATCAGTGACAGTATTAAGTTGGTTTGTTAATTTTTTTTCATATCACTTAACATTTCAGGTGCCTGTTAAAAAGTAGGCTTAAAGTTGAGAAAGTTTAAAATGCAGAGCTCTTAATTCTTGAAGCTTTTGGTATTATGGATGGCCCTCTGGAATGATCAACAGAATTCATAGTTTTGCTTCGAGTCTCTTTGTATTCCAACATGCAACCAACTAGATCAAGCCTTAAAAGTTAAAAGTGCCTTTGTATCCTTATTAATTGGTGAAATCTTTTTGTTTTCCGGTGGGTCTTAAAAGTGCCTTCCCAGGTACATCTAGCAACTGATTATGTTCTTTTTCTGGTGCAAAGCGACTGATTATGTTCACAATGCTCTCAAGGTTTCATAAATTTAAATTGGAAAAGGCTGAATGAGCTCCGGGTTATACAACAACAAACTTGTGCCTTGTCTTTCAGCTTGATCGCAATTTGTTGGCTGAAAAAGGTTTATCAGATGAGTTGTCATCTGTGCAATGGGGGTCTAACAAACTTGTGCTTCTTTAAACTTCATAAATTCCATTGTCTGAGGGTCGAGAGATGCTGTTAAAATAAGAGAAGGAAACTGAACTTATTCATGCAGACCTCAAATGATTATACAATTATCAACTAGTGGTTATTGTTTTCTTGCTGGAAACATATAGACATGCTGCATCCTAGAGTTCACGTTCGCAAAATCATTTTCTGTGCAAACATGGATGGTTACATGCTGGATACTCGACACTTGGGTTACGTGTAAGAGATGCAGGACATTCACCCAACATCACATATAGCTATTCAATTTGCCATGTAACTATCCCATGTTGTCCACGGATGCTCTGACATGTTATAGCACCATTTTGCCACATAAAATAAATAATTATATCAGGAAATTTGGATATTCGGTTGCACCCGTTTCCTTTGCCGTGAGAATTAGATGAATCCACACTGGACACATACCCTCACTCAAGGCCCACTACTGACTCCGTTTTAAAGAGACTAACCATTTTAGATGTAATGTGTTATTTTTACATTAACTCCTTTTGGTTTGCTAGGTTGATCCAGAACTTGCGAAGGCTGAAGCTGACAAGGTTGAAGATGATGAAGACTTAAGGAAGAAGCTCTGGCTTATGGTTGCCAAGCATGTTGTTGAGCAAGAAAAGGGAACTAAAAGGGAAAACATTCGGAAGGCCATAGCATTTCTCAAGGAGACTGACGGGCTGCTAAAGATTGAGGATATTTTGCCGTTCTTTCCAGACTTTGCCCTGATTGATGACTTCAAGGTTACACCTTTTGACCTTATTTTTTTCACTTATGTATCGACTAAAGTTTTGTTTAGTCGAAGGGAATGATACTTGGGAATGTATGTTAGATTTCCTTATTTTTTTCACTTATGATTGGTTTTTGATATTGCTTGAATTTTTTTGTCACTGTTTGAGAATGCAACTGCATAAGCAGACCAACTTCAAAACAAGCTGTTCTGAAGTAACAGCAGAAGTTGAGGGAACATTTCCTGATGTTGTTGAGATACAGGATTTGTTTAGTAGTTTAAGTATTAGTTTGTTGTGCTTCTAGTGTTGTAGTAGATATCTAGTTATTCCATAGGCTTCTGTTTCGTTAATAATGATGCTTAGTGCCTTTTACTTTCAATTACAAGTTTTTTTCTCATAAATATACCAGGGTGGTGGTTTGATATGTCTGCCTAATAACGTATTTGTGTTGCAAACTGTTTCACATGCTTCCTGAGGAGGATTGTTTCATATGTTTGCAGGAAGCAATTTGCTCATCTTTGGAGGATTACAACAAGCAAATTGAACAATTGAAAGAGGAGATGAATGATGCAACACATGGTGCAGATAACATTAGAAATGATATTAGTGCACTTGCTCAAAGATATGCCGTCATTGATCCTGATGAGGACTGTGGGGTATGTGTGCCTCATGTTATTTCCCATAGATGTTTTTGGTAATATATTACTGTTTATTGTAGATTAGCAAATTTAATCTCAAGCTACACGTGCCCTTGCTTCATGGACATGTTTGTTGCTCCTTCCTTATTTCAAATAGTTCAAATTATGGCTAGAGTGCTTTAGTAGTTTTATGTTGGGGCAAATGGGAAATTTCCTATTGCAATTTTTGGCTTTTTAACTAATCCACTCTGTTCTTTTTTTTCTTTTTCCCAGACTCCTATCATCATGATCTAGTCGAGTTTAATCTTTTTCTGACTTTTTTTAACAGCATCTTATGCTGAATTATTGCCCTTGTCTTGAATCTGTTTCACTTGTGAGTTTCAGGTTTGCCAAAAGAAGATCCTAATTGCGGGTTGGGACCATCGGATGGCTAGGGGCTATACATCAGTAGGTGTAATGGCACCTTTCTATGTCTTTCCTTGTGGACATGCCTTTCATGCACAATGCCTGATTGCGCATGTTACAAGGTGTACCCACCGAGCTCAGGTAAGTTCTAGAATTGTTCAATGTGTAACTCATTATATTTGTGCAGTAGATTGGGAAATGATCCTTTATCTCATTACATAATTTCTTGTAAACTTATATACTAATAATGGTGGTTCTGGCAATTTCCATTAATAATTCTCAAAATAAAGTGTTTACACAGTAACCATCTGTGTATCCTCAATAATATTTTTCCTAAGTGCTTATTAAATTTTTGTTTCTATTTCTCATATGTGGACTTGAAACATGATTGCACACGTAGTTGCTGTTGCCAGCATGGACGTACACTGATAAACTTGGTGGTGGTTCATGATTATAATTTATTGGATTATACTAGATCATCATTGACCACCTACAATTATTTGGTTTGGATATGGCATCAAACGGAAAGGATCTCATTTTGTTATCCTTCTTGCCAGCAGACAGTTCTATCAAAAATTGATAATGAGGATTATTCCTGATTATGACTTTTCTTTGCTATAAGATGGGACTTTCTACTCCTGCTAATAGATTGGCCCATTCTTTGTTGTTACTGCATGGTCTTGAAGCACAATGATATTTTACTCATGCCAATTAGAGTTTGTTGCACATAGGACCTGTAACTTGTAAGTTAAGTCCCGAATGTGAAAATAAACTTCCATGTGGGAATGCACGAAGGATTTAGCAGATAATTATCCCAAACTATCAACGCACATCAGAAGAAGTGCTCCAGCTTCATTTCCAAGCTGAATTGACCTATAAAGTTCTAACATGCATGGCTTGTACTATAAATTAGATTCATTGAGCCGGCTGTTGGTTAATTCCTGTGCAAATATTGAAGCTGTGCTTCAATCCAAAGTTCAGCTTCAGAAATAAAATCCCTTTTACTTAATTTTTATTTTCTTTGCTGTTGAAATGGATGTTGCAGGCGGAATATATACTGGATCTGCAGAAACAACTTACTTTAACGGGAGGTGAATCCAATAAGGAGTCAAATGGTGCCTTGACCGAGGAGGACTCTATAACTAGCATGACCCCAACGGATAAGGTTTGTCTTGTGCTGTTTTTCATATGCCCTTAAGCAACCTCATGACGAAAGTTTGAAAATGACCTCTGAACGGCAAATATTACTTTCAACATGAATTTTTTGCTAAATGTTTTGAGACAGGTAAATTTAAGTGCAGATTGCAAAAAAAGTGAATGGAACATTCCTTTATGTCATGTCCCATTTTTCTTGATATCATTTCCGGTGCTTCCTTTTCAAACCATTGCTTTTCTTTGTTTGGTCATTTGTTTACCACGGCTGTGGTTCTTCTGTTGCCTTTTCTGTTGCTGTTGTTATCTGCTGCTGCCGTCTTTAATGCTTTCAGGCCTATTCCTTCAAATAATTTGGTTATTATGTTGGAGTGATGATGTTCTTATTGTCTTAGTAAATTAAAATGATGGATTTGTGCTTAAAATGCCTTTGGAAATGAGAAAGCGTGATTTCATTTAGTTTTTTCTGATGCCAATTACCCTATGATGTGTTCATTTCCTGTTTTAGCTCCTCACTTACATTAGTTGGACATACTGGTAACTACTAATCTGAATGTACAGATACGATCGCAGTTGGACGATGCCATAGCAAGCGAATGTCCATTTTGCGGTGACCTGATGATTCGAGAGATCTCCTTGCCTTTTATCCTCCCGGAGGAAGAACACGAGGCTGCCTCTTGGGAGATAAAGCCGCACACCTTTGGAACCCAGAAGAGCCTTTCTTTAGTTCTATGATGATTGAAGTTTCATGTGTAAGCAGATATCCGTTCACACTTCACCCCCACAGGCTATGTTTCTTTAGAAGGACCCTTTTCATTGTTTAGAATTTTTCCCTTTGTCCTTAATTATTCATGATGATATAGTTCCCAAAGTGATAGAGTGACTGAACTCGTGTTCTATAATAGGTTTTGTGTCATTTGAGAGGCAATTTCTTAATAGAGAGCTTGCAAATTGTTTTTCGGAGAGAACAAAATCTGAGTCGGTATCCATCCGTTTCTGCAACACTTCACTTACTGTAGTCTCTCTCTCTCTCTCTCTCTCTGGGACTTGCAGGCGCACTTTGGCAGGCTTACAACTTATACTTTGAGCGACTTACCGGGTAATGTTTCTTTGTGCCAAAGTGAACAAAACAGCTTGTGGGTAACCAACCAAAGGGGCAAATAGGGCGGTTTCCCAATAGTTGTTCAGTCCTTTTCTTTTGACACCCAATTCATCTCAAAAAAAGAACTGTACCCATAGTCTCCTCAGCATACATGAGCGAGAACAGGAGTGTAAACCGCTTTTCAGCATATCAATGTCTTGATCTCTTCCCTTTTCAAAAAGAATTGTTTTAAAAATTCTCCCAATCCTCTCTAGATTTTCCATATTTCTAACATTTTTCTCTCTATCTCTCTCCACTTATTACTTCTACAGTTTTTTAAATTTTTTTTCAAAACACAAACCAAACAAAACACAAATGATTAAAATTGGCGAGCGGAGAAAAGATTATGGAAGCAAAACACTGTTAATTCTCTCGCAATTAGGCGACCCGCCCGGAGAATTATGGGATCCCTTCAGAATTCCAGAACTAAAGCTTCATTAAGTTCACATCCCAATACACAACACAATTTACACTAGAGGACTGGGGAAAAAAAAAAACCTAGTTATTACATGACTGACCATCCCATCCCATCCCCAAGATTCTCCATCACACCGAGTTGACCTCCAAAACTCTTCCTCACCACCCTCTCCCCGAGTCAACTCAGTCCTCCCAACCTTGACCTCCAGCCGCGGTCAACGACCTCGAACAGTTTCTCCTGCGACCAACCGGCTCATCATCATCAGCTGGGAGCCCAGCAGTTCAAGTACATCACTTGCCGTATAGTCTCGTCCCCCTGCTTCCTTCTGTCCTCTCCGTGGCCACCACTCCCCGCCGCCAGGTCCGACCCAGCCACGGCGGAGAACGGGCGGAGGTCAGCCGGGTCGGAGGAGAAGCGTTTCTTGCCGTGGTGGTGGATGGATTTGAGGCCGGTCTTGAGCTTGTGGCCTTGGTCGGAGTGGCCGTTCACGACGGCCACGCTCGCCGCCATCCAAACCCTGTTCAGGTAACTCATAGTAATATATAGTAGTATTGTGTGTTCTTCACAAGTAGTAAAATTGTTATAGCAGTACGATGATGATGAGAGAGAGACTTTACGAGTAGTGTTTTTTTTTGGTTTATTTATTTGTTTTGGGTTTCCTGAGTTTCTTGTGATGATTTGAATGATAGGAGTAAGGGGTTTATATATATATAGAGAGAGAGAGAGAGAGAGAGAGAGAGAGAGAGAGGGAATTGGGGAAGAGGAAGAGGAAGAGATGGTGGGTTTATAGGAAACGAGAGAGCATTTGTTTTTTTTCTGAATTACTACTTATTTGTTTGGACTTATTGATGGTTTACAAAAGTAGGAGTATGAGATTAATCATTCATTTCTTTCTCGTGACAACATGATCATCTCTATCTCTTATGATTATTACACGTTTATGCTTCTTGGTGATGAATTAATTGAGTCTCCACCTCACCCCACGCTTACGAAGCCGATTGAACGAGGAATTGTAGGAATTAGTTCAAGATATACACAAACTGATTCGAGACATCTTGCACTACTAAAAAAACACTAATAGCCTATCGGTTAAGAAAATAGTGATCCCAAAATTATAATTGTTGATGTTAAGATTTTGTATACTAAAAGAGTTTGGTACTATAAAAAAGATATTGACACATTAGAATATTACTCTATCGTTTTCTCTTTTTTGGTACTTTAACTTAGGATGTTGTACAGTGTACTACTCTGAAATCGGCAAGAAAGTATCCTACAAGATATATATGGCATATGGCACGTTGGGCCGGGTTGAATGCGAGTTAGAGATATTTTTAGGTTGGGGTTCTGCAAAGGTGTGTTTGCGTGTGAGTCGGAGAGATGTGATTGGTTGATGGTTAGTGGGGAGAAAAGAGGAGCAATTTTGTAGGGTGAGAGAAGAGACAAAGGCAACGCGTCCCTTGTTTCTTCCGCAGGGGCAGTAATTGGCTTTTTCTAGATTGATCAGATGAGATCACTTTTTTTTTCAAGGGAAGAATGTTCTCCTTTCTCAAATTTAGTGCTCACCACTTTCTCTCTTCAGGAAAAGTCAACTCTTTCAAATTAGGGGGAATGTCAAGAGTATTTATAGGGCACTTGGGCCTAGATCAGGCCCATGATGGCGTTTCGAAAATCTCGACATGTGTCCCTCCTGTACCTCTGGGTCTTGAGAAAAACGCAGTCTTTCGCGGGGTTTGATCCCAGTGACGCAACCTCTTTCCCCAGCCACCGAGCCACAAGAATTTCCTCCATTCTCGCTGGAGCAAGGTCGCGACCCGTGACGATCGTTCTCTTGTCGCGGAGCCCCTTTCGGACCCTACCTTATGGCTCGAATGGAACTTCGGATATTATTTAGCTAAGTCTCTCTCTTATAATTCTGAAATTGCAGTGACTCGCGGCACTTTATCCACTGTCTTCGGCTGCGCAAGCTGCCCTAGTAATGGGGTGCGTCTTCCTTCTGCGAACATTGGCGAATTTCCGCGGGCTTAAGATTCTGTCCCATGGAGGCTTCGGCGGATGCTTCTTCAAGCTTTGTATACGTGTGCTTTCATAATTGGGTGGTCAACTGTCTTTACTGGGTCAAGATTTAACCAAAGTCTCCTTGTCGCGTGGGCCCTATTGCCACGTGTCCTCGACCAATTAGTGAGTCAAACGGTCTTCTTGGGTCGAAGGTTGACAATTCTCACCGCACCTACAATATTTTACGTGCACTCGAATTGATCCGTGAAAAGTTGTCTCACACATCAAACCCAACCCTCTCATCATTTTAAACGAATGATTTGTAACGCGCATTGGTGCTGGACGTGGATTAGGTTACGTTCTAATGTTCTTATTTTTTAATTACTCATTTTTCGTTTTACAAAATAGGTTATTTTATCACATTACATCACTTCTAATTCAAAAAATAAATACTTTTTTTTGAAAAATTTATAGTACCTATTTCCCTTAACCTTAATGGAGAATGAGACTTAACTCGATGTACGTGTTCCATTAAACAAATGGCCTTGTTCAAATGGGTTAGGTAATTTTTCAGCACGATATAGCGTCATACACCTCTGTATCATATGCACTTATGTAACCAAATCATTGAGAGGTAAAACCAAACACTTCCTTCAATTGTTATATGAAGATCTCAATGATTTGGTTATGTTTTTCAATTGTTTGGTTATACGGGTGCATATAGTACGGTGGTGTGTACCGTAGCATTTCCCCACGATATAGTACTGTACATGTTATGAACTGCGTCGAAAATATCGCGAGTGGAAGGTCAATTTATCGTTAGCATAGATTGGTTAATGTAGCTGTCTAAATATAGAGGGGCAGGTGGCGCGCATATCCAAAGCCAAAGAACGCTGCTAAGGTACAGCAGGTGGTGTACAGAAGCTGCGCACAGACCGCTTTTGCGCCCATCTCGGGTTCCGCAAAAATAATTAGAGCTGCTCATTTTGTTCAATATACTTTGTTTAGGGTTCATGTAAAAAATCATCTCAATCCGATATCAGGAAGGGTGTTTATGAATCATCCAATTTTGCTTCAAAATTTAGAACCCACGCAAGGCGTTGGTTTCGTATCCTGTTTTTTTCATAAAGTGCAGGGTAATTCTGTCCTTTTGTGGGGATGGGCCAAGAAATGCTGCTAAATTTTGTGTAAGGAGAGACACGTGGGGTGGCCATGGGCCTTGACAGCGGCTCCATTTCTACTCCAAGACAAATGGTGTGGGCCTTTCCCCCTATGGGTATATCACGTGCTAGGGTGAGATGTGGGCCCCAAATTTTAACACTTGTTGGTTTAGTATATTTTTTCTCATATTAAAAAAAGGATGGAAGATGATGACCAGCATAGTTTGTCGTTGCTTTTTTTGTCCTTATCTTTTTTTTCCATATTAAAAAAGGATGGGAGATGAATTGTTGGGCTAAATAAGTCAAATGGTTTATTTTTTTTTGTTTTTATTCAAATTTTTTTCGTATTTGTTAGCCTGTCGTTAATTTTTTGGAAATTATTGCATTGTCATGACGAGAGGAATCTAAAAAGTAAAAAATTATGATCGAAATTAATTTTTTTTAATAAAGACGAAAAAATTGACTTATTGGCTTATTTTCGTCTTTATTAAAAAAAATTGATTTCGATCATAATTTTTTACATTTTAGATTTTTTTCATCATGACGATACAATAATTTTCCAAAAATTAACGACAAACTAACAGATACGAAAAAAATTTAAATAAGGACAAAAAAATAAGTCACTTGGCTTATTTAGCCGAACGGGAACTCTCTTGGGCATGACCACAGGAACTCTCCAACCACTAATAAAAATGTTCGATTCGAGTCATAACTATTGTTCGTGAGGACAAATCGTCACCACAATACAACCTTAGTACAAGATGGTATAAGTACCACAAAGAAAAGGCCCGTACCCAAGCCTCCGCTAGGGGTTGTGGCGTGCCCTGCCATCCAGGCTCAAAACATTTTTTGGTAGGTCGGGTAGTTTTAAAACAGCAGAGTAGGATTAGAGTTTTGTTTTTGTTTCTGTAAAACTTTCTGAGTTAAAATTCTTTCCACCTATGGTTTGGACCACCGCCCATTATAGGTTCCACCACGCATTTTTTGTCATAATATAAACTGTCCATCTTGTAAGGTCCGTAAAATAGTATATCCACGCAAAACATGAGCTTGATCATATATCAATACCTACATTAAAAATTGAATTTCGATTTAGGAAATGGATAGTTATGGACAGTTTAATTTTAAAATCTATGACCGTTGATTTTGTAAACCAAAATTTAAATTTTGATATACCTATCGATAACCAATCAAGTTGATTTTTTTTTCATGTTAATGAGGGCTCATAACTCTTGAATGGGAAGTTATGAACGTATATGTCCAGGCATAGACAAAGGATAGAGAAATTCCGGAACACAAAGGCTATGTTTGGTAACCCTGCCACTTTTCTGTTTTCTATTTTCTGTTTTCTAAAATCAATTTCTACTTTTCCTAAAAAAAAAGTGAAAGCAGAAAATATGTTTGTGTTGACCTGTTTTCAAAAAAAAAAAAAAGAATTTCTAAAACAAGTTTTTACTTTTCCTAAAAATGTCTCTCTAGTAATTTCTCCACTAATTCCCAAATGATACACAAGAGAGAGAGAGAGAGAGAGAGAGAGAGAGAGAGAGAGAGAGAGAG
>BPLS01000159.1:477776-495235 GCA_019656275.1 Rhododendron kiyosumense
AGAGGCCAAACATGGTACATTAGTGAGGAAACAAGTGGCTGCACCTGGGCTGTTTTGCCTGTGGTTTGAGGAATGGCAAGCTAATGGGTTTGAGAGGGGAATTTGGGACCATTTGAATGAAATGACTTTTTTGCCCTTCTAGTGAGTTTAGCAACACCAAATACACGAGGATAGATTGGGAACTTCAGATGGTGGATAATGCATAACTGCATTTGTATGGCTGTGGAGGGCACTGGCAGGCACATGGTTTTGGCTCAATGCAATGCAATACAATACAATGCAATTTGTGGCCCAGAGTTTTGGATAAAACCAGGGGTTCCTTCTTTCTTGGGGCGTGGCTCCCCTCCTCCAAACTCATCTTTATCTTTTACTCATTTCATTTGGTATACCGCGTGACGTGGAGCCACATCTATTACACACAACACTCCAAACTTTGAAAGTAACAGATGACACATGGTGATGGCTCTTTTTGAGTAGCACTAAGAATTCTCAGACTCGATAGATAAGGTGGTCTTGATCTCCAGGGCCAGCCTTGATATTTTGGAGACCTAAAGCGAATTCTAAAAATGATGCCTTATATTTTTGAATAAAAAAAAAAAACAATGTAGGTGTCTAATATAAAGTAAAAAGATTAAACATACCAATTTAGCTTCGTAATTTAACTAAAATAAAATTTTAATTTTTTTATACAATCAGAAAAAAGATTGAATCAAAATGTACCTCTCAAACACTATGTTTTTTCTGACTAATTATTTATTAACTTTAATTGTAAGAATATTTTGTTTAATAATAGGAGAATTAATTATTTTTAACCTTCTTTTATCAAAAAGTGTTTTCTTTGTGAAATATATATTAAAAGTAGAAAATTAAAAAAAGAAAAATTATCAAAACATTTATTATGTGCTAAAGATTTAAACCTTAATCTTGAATAAGATTTACAAAAACTAAAGCACAACTAATAGTCTAATAACAATTTAATAGTACAAGTTATGCAAGGAGTAGTCTGGAAAAAATTGAAGGCAAGATGGGCCTCCTGGGATTCGATCCGAAGAGCTTAGGGCTCAGGCAAAATGCAACAGCCATTGGTGCTAGAACTCTACTTGTGCTAGGTCTTAGAATAACTAATAACTAATATATTAATGTGTCATATGAAAAATGAGGCCCAATTTTTGCTTGAATTTTGGAGGCCTAAAGCGACCGCACCTCGAGCTTCACCTCAGGGCCGGCCCTGTTGATCTCTATTATCCATCTCCCATTGGGCATGAAAACCACCCAAAAGATACCGAATATTTTGATGTCATTCTTCTGAACGGCCTGTTTCCTACGACTATTGTTTCCACAAAACTCTTGGGACACTAGTTTCTTGAAACCCTCTCTCAAAAAGGTGGTGGAATCCATTGGAAAAATGATTTTGAAAAGTTTGTAGGATCCGTACATTTGTGTGTGTCTCGAAACCAACTACAAAATATTTTGCTGCTCTCAATTATCTCTCTCGCGAATTTTAACAGATTGATATGTTTTTTAAAGAAAATTTCGCGCTCCTGCTATCGCGTGGAACACAGATTGTAAGTACATGACTTGGGTTCGTACCACTATCGAGCCATGTTATTCAGAGGTATAGGCTGTATGATTAAAAACTCGCATGCAGGGGGCCTTTTAACCACAGGCTCACAAAGTCACGTGCTATAACTTTTTTTGATACTCACGTGCTATAACTAGGTAATTGGACTAAATGTACAATATTGTCGTTTTTTTTATTCCAGTGGAAAATATTGCCGCCGTCACATGCCTGTAAAAAAAGATTATTCAAAAAACGAAAATAAAACCATTTTTACACAAAATTATCCCTGTAACACAAAGGCAATTTGCGAGAAAAGACAAAGTTAAAGACAAAACCATGCATTCAGGGACCACAATAAATTTTTCCCACAATAAGGCTCCTTAAACAAATCAAACGTGTGTAGCCTTATGGACGCGTCCAGTTGGAAGGTGTGAATCTATGTGGGTAGCCTTATTGGCGCGTCCAGCGGTCCCCCTTCTAGCTGCTTCTAAATACTCTTCATGGGCAGGGCCGGCCCAAGGGATTGGGAGGCCCTAGGCGAAATCTTGAGGTGGGCCCTACGTATTTTTGAATTAAACAACAATAATCCAAATCTTTATTATATAAATATTTTGGTCCACGTTGAGCGCGTTAAATGCCTCTATTCTGATGGCTCTAGCGGCTGCCTTGAAACCTCCCTAGCCTATGTTCGAGTCACAGCAGCTACAAAAACAAAGCTTGAGCATCTTTTTGGTCCAAAAACAATTAAAAACAAGAAAGTTCCGTGCAAGGTTTTGAACTCCGGCCTCCAATAAGGAATAAGAGCATCTTACCACTGAACCAACAAAGATACTTGTTTAAAACTATGAACAAGTAAAATATATACTTACTTAAAAAAGGGTGCCCTATTTTGGGCCCAAAATTTGGATGCCCAAGGCGGTGGCCTCTTGGGCCTTGCCGTCGGGCCGGCCCTGTTCATGGGTATTGGTTACCTATGGCCGGCTTAATGTTCGCTGCACTTTATTTAAAGCAGTGTAGGATGTGCCTCAAAAACATGATCTACGTCCTATGATTGTCTCATTTACTCGTTCAGGCCTACCCCAAATCGTTTCTCCGAGTATAATCTTCAATTAAGGATGTCAAATTTGACATGACATACCAAGTGAAAGAATTGACATGTGAAGCAATTCTAACCCGAATGTCAAATGCTTATAAGTCTCACGACCAACCGGCTCATCATCGGATGGGGGCCCAGCAGTTCAAGTACATCACTTGCCCTATAGTCTCGTCCGCCTGCTTCCTTCTGTCCTCTCCGTGGCCACCACTCCCTGCCACCAGGTCCAACCTAGCGGTCAAGGAGAACGGGCGGAGATCAACCGGGTCAGAGGAGAAGTGTTAATTTCTTGCCGTGGTGGATGGATTTGAGGCCGGACTTGAGCTTGTGGCCTTGGTCGGAGTGGCCGTTCACAACGGCCACGCTCGCCGCCATCCAAACCCTGTTCAGGTAACTCATAGTACCATATAGTACGTAGTATTGTGTTTCCTTCACAAGTAGTAAAATTGTTATATCAGTGCGATGATGAGATAAAGACTTAGGAGAAGTGTTTATTTATTTATTGCTTTTGGGTTTTCTGCATGAGTTTCTTACATTTTTGAACGGCTCGAATTAAAACCCTCTCACTCCTCTTATCTCAACACTTTAAATTCTTTCTCCTTTTCTCTTTCCAAATCTAAGCCGTATAAAAATACAATGGACGGCTCGAATGTGTTGAGCGGGTATCACGTAGAACAGCTTGGCACTAAAAAATTCTTCCATCCCCATGCAACCAAGGCAATGGTTATCCTCCAACACCTTTGTTCTTATCCCCCATCTCAGCATTTGGTTAAAGACTGTAGGATCCACCCAGCGTTTTATTTTCTTATCCTGTCTTTTTCATAAAGTGCAGGGTAGTTCTGTCCTTTTGTGGGGGGTGGCCATGGGCCTTGACAGTGGCTCGGGCTCCATTTCCCCCTATGGATATCACGTGCATGCTAGGGTGGGCTGCGGGCCCCAAATTTTAACTTTTTTTTTTTACAGAAAACTGATTTTCGCACTCCACTTTTGACTGAATGAAGTTCTATTTTAATGTAACTTTATGAACAAAATGAATTGTCATCAATAAAAAGTAGAGCGCAAAAATCAAAATCATTTTGATAGGCCGGGTTGTTTTTAAAACAGTAGAGTAGGATTAGAGTTTTGTTTTGTTTCTGTAAAACTTTTCTTTTCACCTAATGCGTAAAAAAAGTATTCAAAACTTGTCAGACAGGATCCGAAACACAATGTGGCGGTGCTAACGAGCTACTCCTAGAAAAAATTACTCATGAATGACCAACTATTTCATTCTTCACTGGAAACCGAAGCTTAAAAACCTTCTTTTGTTCAGCGCCACCACAATGCCGAGTGAAGGAAGCGAGAGTCCATGGTGCATTTAAGCACGGGCGGAGGTGTATTGGGGCGGGGCGGGGTCAGCTTCCCCACCATTCTACCAAGAAAATTAGGTCAACTTGTGGAGTACAATAATTAGGATGGAAAAGTTTGGTCCATTTTTTTTAGTGGAGAAAAACTTCTTTACAGAAGTTTCCGTAAAGAAAGTTTACGGAAGTGAATTGTTGCCGTTCAAAAATGTTTTGGATGGTCGAGATTTTAATAAAACTTTTCCGGGAAAAAAATTAATTGTGATCGATCATAATTGAAAATGAATCTTAGTCATTGATTGTGTGAATGGACGGCTGAGATTGCGCCGCTCCGTAAACACTCTGTTTACGGAGTGGCCGTAAAAAAGTCTCTCTCTTTTTAGTGTTAGTGAGTTACGACATGTAACTTCTGCTTTTTCTTGCTCAACACAAAACAAATGGTCACTTTCTGCATCTTTTAATTTCTCCCTCTAGCTCGGTTGCTTTCTCTTCGTTTGTTTTCCTTTGCTTTTCTTCCAATTGCTAAGTTTCAATTGATATGTTTTTTTTGGTACACTAAATGAAAGCACAAGTATGGTACTTGTTACCTCGTCATGGAATATTGCCTCCGCACCGCTATTTGTAGGAAATCCATCCACTCCTATGTTAGAATCGAAGCTAAAATTTCACCACATGTGGGTGGTGTTAGGAGTATGTTCAAGTCTAATGGCCCGGAAAGTGTAGTTTTCACTGCCCGCCTTCTATTTGACTTTGTCCCAAAACTTCCACCCATGGAATTGTTATCAACTTGGGTTTTACATTCTTAATTCCAATTTCATGGAATTGGCTATATTATATGTCACATTAAAAAAAAGGAAAAAATAGTTACATTGAGCTATGAAAGAGATTGATTGATCTCAATTTGGACCCCAACAGCTCAAGTACATAACTTTCCTCAGTGACTCTTCCGCCTCTTCGGCCTTCTCCTCCCACGAAACCATGGCCGATGACGAAGGAGACAGTTTCTTGGCCTGCGGGAAGAACCGGAGATTAGTCTTGCCATGCTGGTGTATCGACCTCATGGTGTAGTTCCACCTACAGAATCCCTGATCTTTTAACCCCTCCACGGCCCCAACGCACGCGGCCGCAATCCATGCTCTGCTTGTTGAACTCATCTTGCTGTTTTTGTTGTCGTTGTCGTTGCCGTCGTTCTTGGTCTATTTGAGGAGAGGAGTTTTATACTTTTATGACTTGATGAAGCACTTGCAATCCGAGTTTGAGCCTACATATATAAAGAGGCCAAACATGGTACATTAGTGGGGAAACAAGTGGCTGTGGCCGTGGCTGTTTTGCCTGTGGTTTGGGGAATGGCAACCCGCAACCTAATCTAATGGGTTTGAGAGGGCAATTCGGGACCGTATGAATGAAATGACTTTTTTGCCCTTCAAGTGAGTTTAACAACACCAAAATACACGAGGATAGATTGGGAGCTTCAAATGGTGCATAATGCATAACTGCATTTGTATGGCACTAGCAGGCACATGGTTTTGGCTCAATATAATACAATACAATTTGTGGCCCAGAGTTTTGGATAAAACCAGGGGTTCCTTCTTTCTTGGGGAGTGGCTCTCCTCCAAACTCAGCTTTATCTTTTACCATTTCATTTTGGAGACCGGATGATAAGGAGTCACACTTATTGCACACAACACTCTAAACTAAAAAAGTAACAGTTGGCACATGGTGATGAGTTTAGTCTGAGCAGTACTGAGAATCATCCGAGTCATATTGTTGGAGATAAGACTCAATAGATCAGGTGGTCTCAATCTCTATCATCCATTTCTCATTGGGTATGAAAATCATCCAAAAGATACCGAATATTTTGGCGCCATTCTTCCGAAGGGATGTTTCCATGACTACTGTTTCCACAAAACTCTTGGGAAACCCTCTCTCAAAAAGGTGGAGGAATCCGTTGGAAAAATGATTTTGAAAAGTTCGTATGATCCGTACATTTGTGTGTGTCTTGGGACCAACCACCGCATAGTTTACCGCTCTCAATTATCACTCTCGCGAATTTTAACAGATTGAAACGTTTTTCAAAAATACTTTCACGCTCATGCGATGGAATGCAGATTACAAGTACATGACTTGGGTTCGTACCACTATCGAGCCATGTTATTCAGAGGTATAGGCTGTAGGATTAGAAAACTCACATGCAGGGCCTTTCAACCACATAGAATATTATGCACCAACGATGTAAGTATTTGTTTACTCCAAATCAATTACATTGTGCTACGTCGTCAAAATAATGATCCCAATAAATTAAACATGACGACGTAACGCCATGTAATTGATTTGAAGAAAACAAATGTTTACATCGTCGGTGTAAATAATACTCCGTATCTCTTAAGCACAGGCTCACCAAGTCACGTGGTATAACTAGGTAATTAGACTAAATGTAAAATGTCGTGTTTTTTTTTTCCCAGTGGAAAATATTGTCGTCGTCACATGACTGCAACAAAAAATTATTCAAAAAATAGTACTCGAAAATATAACCATTTTTACACAAAAAGAATTACACCTGGAAGAATTTCTAGTATATTAGACTATCAGATAACATTACACCATTAAATAATAAATTTTTTAACTTCTCTTTTATTTGATAATATTTTGCCCCGAATTTTCATTCAATTGAACATACTCCAACAAATTTCCCTATAACTGTAACACAAGGTGTTCTAAAAAAAAAAAAAAACCTGTAACACAAGACAATGTGCTAGAAAAGACAAAGTAAAGAGAAAACCATGCATTCAGGGACCACACTAATTTTTTTCCAACAAAACTATGGCTCCTTAAACAAATCAAACGTGTGTAGCCTCATGGGCGCGTCTAGTTGGGAGGTGAAAGTCTATGTAGGTAGCCTCATGGGCGCGCCCAATGGTCCCCCTCCTTCTAAATGCTTTCCATGGGTGTTGGTTCTTTACAGCTGGCCCTGAATACATAATCTCCAATCTAAGGATGTAAAACTTGACATGACATGCCAAGTTAAAGAATTGACATATGAAACAATTCTAACCCGAATGTCAAATAGTAGACAAATACTTATGAGTCTCATTCGGTTTGGGTGTTTGGGATACCCCTTATGGTTTAGAAAAAAAAAAAAAAACACAACTCCAACAGACCCAATCCTCCACATATAAAATGTAACTAACTGATATCCATTTTCCCACATTCCAAGATTGATAACTAAAATTCCGGACCCCAAGACCCGTCAAATTCTGTTTTCCCGTGCCTTTTGAGCCTTTACCGCAACTGTCGTATAACAGATTGCGACAGGCATAATTGCATAAAAGGCTGAGCTTGAGGCATATATGTGAGCATGCAAGATTTTCTTGAGTGCAGTTCAAGGGGATAAATTGCTAACAGAGCTCTAGCGGGGTATTGATGGCCGGAATCAAGCCTTCTCCGGCGAGACCCAGACAGGAATCTGGAAAGCCCGTTGATATTAGACGGGTTTTGGGTGCTGGAGAGTCGAAGAAGAAGGTGGTCAGCGTGGACGAGAAGCTAAGGAGGGTAAGGGAAGCTGAGAAAGCTGAGAAAGTTTTGCACCTTATCTGCTGGGGACCTTTTAATTAGTGTACTTTTAGTTATTGTGTTTATGAACAAGTTGTCACAAATGTAAGGTTAACCTTGTCGTGTATGTGTGTGAGAGATGGGAATGTTCGTAAACTTTATTGTTCATAGAAGGCATGTATGTTGTAAGATTGTAATATTCTGGCCGGATGGATGAACGTTTTCACACTTGGTATGGTGTTCAGATTCGAGTGTTACTATCAGCAGAAAACCAGAAACCGAAACAGAAACATACTGACAGAGTGAGATAATGTAATAGCCGATCGAGTAGACGGCCTTTGCTCCAGAGATAAAGGCTGTTCCATTGTGACCTGATGTCTGTTCCATACTTCCATTGTGACCTGATGTCTCTGATTCAGAACATAAACAGCCACTTGAGCATCCTTTCTGCACGATGGATAAGACGACGACTTCAGCACGTCTTCTTTAACTTGATATATGCCATAAAAATCCAGAAACACAAGATCCAGGGTTGGCACGTTGGATAAATCACTCTCTTAACTGCGTGTGATATCCAGAGTCCGTCACTGCGAGCTGCAACTGTCTTTTCCCTTATTCTGCTCCTAAAAATTGAAAGAAGTATGCAAAAAATGAGGTTTGATGCATTGACAGCGGAAATTACGAAATAGCTAATATCTATGCATCAAATAGCAACATTATTATACACATGGAATAAAACTAAGCCAATCATGGGATTATTCCTCGGAAATGAGGAAAAACTACTAAGCTGATTCCAGGTAAGTAATATCTGGGACAAAACATAATCAATGAGGATGGCTTTGCTTAAAAGAGGTGAGAAATGTCAACCTCATAGGGGATCTTGAATGTGTCTGCTGCCCCAAACTTCCTTTGTTCTTCTCCTACAGAGTCGTCGTGTTCACCTCTATCCTCTCCATCAACATCATGATTTCTAGGCATCAACTGATCGTGTACACTTTTGGCTATGCACTTAGGGGTGACGAGCATCTTCAACTGGCCATGATGAGAGATCTCAATCACAACAGTGTCATCGTCTACTGGAAGGGGTTGCTTCCAGGGTTCCCCATCGATCCTCATATACGCGTGGTCAGCTGCACCCTTGTGAAATTCAAACCGGATTCTGTGTGCCTGCACGCAAGAAAATCGTAGACACAAAAATAGCCGTCCTAGGTTTTTTTGAGATTGCTAAATAAATGACTCATAATGTGATTGCCAAATCTTTCATGTTTTTCCTTCTCTGGAGTATATGTGATATGCAAAATAAAATAAACAAGGTAAGCTACCTTGTTTAACCCATGTCTGCCAAATAAACATGGTCCACTTTTTAAAAAAGTACTGTGACTTTCAAGAATGCAATTCTCGTCAATAAAACTGCGTCTCGATTTCCGATTAATTAAGTTTAACAGAAACATATCCATTATTAAGGTCACATACTACCTGACATTATGAGCTATCACACCAGCACTCTGATTACGCGAAATCCATCTTATTTCTCCTTCGCAATTAAGTTCTCTCCTAACATTACTCACACAATTTAGCCACAGTGAATTGGTTAATGCTTTTGACAAATGCTGTGAAGAACCTAACCAACAAGCGAAAATTGGTCTACAAGTTTTAAAATCCTCTCAAGTAAGACTCAAACCTTGAAAACAAATATATTTCTGGAGAATGGATACCCAGTTCCTATGTATAAGAAAGGCATGCATTTCCTGCCACAAAATTTTGAAACCACATCTTAGTTTTAGAACAGCTGTAACAGATAATGAGCATGCCCCTATTTTCTAGCAGACTTAGCTTAACAAAGTCACTCGTCCAAAGTTATTTTGATTTCTCATTCATGAGAATGAATTACTCATTTTAATATCAGGAGATTCATCCAAGACCATAACTAAAATTCAATATTACTGACAGGTGTTTCATCACTAACCTGCGCAAGACGAGTCCCATGTCCGTTTGGACATAGCAAAACAAGCCCATGCCAAGCATCTTTAAAACCAACAATCTCCAGAAGGCCATCATCAACAAATGGTGGAGTCAATTCCCTCTGCACAGCACATGCCACCAAGTTACGTTGATCAAAGAAGTGAAGGCAAAAAGAACTTTCCCACAGTAAGTGCAGTTAAACCAAACCAAACCAAACCGAGCCTTAAGTCCCAATCACTTGGGGTCGGCTACATGAATCCTTTTTCTCCATTGAGCTCTGTCAAGAACCATTTGTGCACACAAACCTACTCTACTCATATCGTTGCGTACCACAGTATCTAAAGTCAATTTAGGTCTACCCATCCCCGTAGCATCGCTATCCAAAACTATCCTATCTGCTCTCTTAACTACTGCATCTCCTGGTTTACAGTAGACATGCCCAAACCATCTTAGCCTATTTTCCCTCAACTTCTCTTCTATGGGTGCTACACCTACCATCTCCCGAACCATTTCATTTCTAATCCTGTCTCTTCTAGTCTTACCACACATCCACCTCAACATTCTCATTTCTGCTACACTCATCTTGGTCACCTGTTGTTTCTTAATAGGCCAACATTCTGTCCAGTAAAGCATCGCTGGTTTGATGGCAGTTCCATAAAATTAGTAAGTGCAGTTCCTCAAAAATAATTCAAATAACCACCAGAGAAGAAAGAAAAGCACTAACATTGAGTTTTTTCTTTGTACTTGGTGTTCCCCAAGGATTTAGTCCACCAGAGAAGCTAGGCAAGTTGAGGCATACAATGGACCTGATACTGCACGTTAAAGAAACAACTACTCGGTAAGATAAATCATAAGGCTTCATCTTCTACAAATCATACCCGAGAACTATAAGATGGCAGACGGTAACATCCAAGATCAAGTTTAATGCCAAGTGACCAACACTCTATGTCGAGTAATTCTTTTTGTTTCAAAAAATCTTCAATTACCCAAAAAAAAAAAAAACACTCTATGTCGATAGTAAAGTGATTCCCAGGAAAATTTTCCATTAAATTACCTGCGAGAGATGTGTAGATCCTGCCATTCTCCATGTTTTTTCATGATCTTAACCTTTGCAAGCTGAGCTATGTTCCTACATAGAAACAAATTTTCTTCTTGTGGTGCAAGAAAACATAACAACTTGAGCAAAATAAACTACTGAGAACTAATGAAAACATATTTTGGATTTCCATCCAACAGGATGACCCCAAGACAAGAAGTAACAATCCTCAAAATAAGCCATCACATCTCCACCAAGAGTTACGATGTATTTCAAAGGCAATATGTACAATTACAGAAACCTATGTTATTTTAAATGATATAGGAAATCTGATAGTAACAGAACAAATGGCCTAACACCAATAAATAAAACTAGATGCATTAAAAAGTGACAATGAAAATATCAACCCCACATTATGTTCCCCTTAGCTTGATGATATCAAAATTCTTACACGACAAATATATCCAATAAACTCACCTTGAAGAAGGATAGAACGGATAAGCACAAAACCATCCTTGTCTACATACAATCTTCAGATAAGTAATCTGAGCAAAACAACAAGCAGCCGGTGGCATCTTCTCATTTTAATGTTTTGAAACAAAATATGCAAAACAAGACCAGAACAGAACTATGCATAAATGTGTTTATCTGTTTATTAGCTCAGCTCTCAAGCTTATAACAATATGATTTTGTTATTATGAAAGAACCCCAAGCATATCTATGTTTATCAACATCCACGTTATGCAATCATATGGTGCACTTATCTTGAACAAAGGAAGCCGATAGGAATTAGGAAATCATATAGCATACACCACTCTTCATTAAAGAAAGATGAATAACATTACTATCTAATTGGAAACAGGGATGATGTTGATGAGCAAGTTATCATGGTTTCATAAGCATGCATTTGCATATGAAACTACACTTTCCAAGGTGAAATTATAAATTAGTGTTGCCATTATCCTACAGTTCCTACCATTGTTACTAATGCAGCGGGCATTATTCTGGTAAATAAAATAGGATAGTTGAAGAGGTAAAAACAAAATGTGGAACCTAAGGATGAAAAAAATTTGGAATTTAAATATAGAGTGAATTTTGGAAATACTACACAAGTAAAAATGGTGTCCAGTGGGTTACACGCTACATTCTATTTCATGACATGTAACTTAGGATGCATGTGTGACACATTGACATGAACACAACGCACAATATATGATGTTTGACATTTTTCTATATTGTAAATGAACGGTTAAGTTTTCGTAATATTTTTTGGAGTAATTGAATTCTTGACAATGCATATTAATAAATTGTCCTCGTCTAGATTTTACTTTAGCAAACAGAATACAAATATACAAAACATAGGAGGAGAATCAAAAGAAAGAGGAAAACAACACAGATATTCCTAGCCCCATTGAACAACAGTGCTTACAATGGCAAGTTTTGGCAACAGATGTGCCAGAACCCTCTATTGGGGTCTATTCCATATAACACTCCTCTGAAATTGGATATGCCAATTATTCTCATCTGAGCCCTAAAGCATATGATGACAGCTTAGATTTTTAGACTGCACAAAAGGTATCATGTTTGTCCATTTATCTTTCTTTACCTTCATCATGAACCTTATATTTCAAAACTTCAGTACAGGAAATAGGCAGTTTAGCGGCTGCCCAATCTTATAGCGACATTCCAAACAGTGCACATGATAATGCAACTATACCTGATTAACCAACTGGTTTTTGAACTTATCTGGATGCAGCTTTCGCCCAGAATGGAAAGCATAGGATACTTGAGCATCCATACCTGTAAAATAGGAAACTTAATAACATATCGCATCAGAAATTTGAAGAGGTAAAACATAATGCTAGTTACAGAGGGACGTGGAAGGGTATCCTATTGACTGGTGTCTGACATATTCCAATTTCCAACAGAAAGCAAAATAAAAAATGATATGAATACATGGACCAAATTAAGCCAAAGAAAACTCCACATTTTTACTATGATAGACATGTAAATTAAACTTCAAATACAGAGCTTTCATTTCGAGAGAAGAGCACTAAGATCCACTTGTGTTGAAAAAGATGTACTGAAATGCCAATAGCCATAGTGATTTTGGTCGGTTTCAATTCTGAATTTCGGTTCTCGTTTTGGTTTTACCAAAACTTGGGCCGAACCTAATCCTGCCATCCCTAAGAGGCAGCAACTACGTGGGAGTATGAGAAAGATATCTTATGACAGAAAAGGCTCACAAGAATTATCAATCTATCTTGTATAGTTTGAATAGGAATAGGTAGATTTCTCAGAATAACAGTACAAGTATACAATCAAGTAGAGTACCAGTGGAGTTATCAACTCGAAAATAACACTTACCCATGCTGAAGTAATTCCAAAACCCTCCTCGGAAAGTGTGGTAACCTTCCTGAAAAGTGACCAAAAGTTGCCCATAAGAAAGCCCCCAATGTCAGGCCCATCTAGCGAAATGCCTTGGCCCAACTGATTAACCAAAGCCTAGCCCTCAAAGTATAATCAGGCCTTTCATCCATTTCCGTTTATTCAGGCTTTCCAGACTCAGGCCTATTAAGGCAATGCCAAACTTTAACTGATTTGGACCTACTAAAGAGTCCTGGAAAACCTTGGGAGTGTGGCCTTGACCGAAACGTTGGTGCAGGATTGGCAGAACTCTCTCAGACCTTAAGGTAAGTCCTCGGGCCCAATTAATTTAATTCCAGATTAGGGTCATGAATCTGGGTTACATTCTTCCAATTTAAGCAATCAATTCACCTGTCTAGTCCTCAACCCAACGGGGCGGTCCTCTCCCTTTTCCACATCCAAATTTTAGACATTACTTTCCAAGTTAATCTCTTCAAACACTTTGGGCCAAAATTGGGTGTAAACAGGTTCTTCCATTCTTGTCTGTCTATTAACTGCTTGTGTATGAAGTAAATCAGCAGAACCTATATTTTCCAGGAAACAATAAGCAAAGTTTGACTGTCTTACCATGTTTGGAGTGTCTGTTAAAGATATTTGTCTGTATGCATGCATACAATGTGGTAACTCAAGAGGTGGGATTGGTTCACAGAAGCCTTGCTTTGGAGCTCTCATCCTCATGAGAACGTGCCAACTGGATTATATTGAAAATTTACAAGAGTTAACAACAAAATTAGAAGATCACAAATCTAATTGTGACGGAAAATGAGCATTAGTCTATCAATGTTTCAGAGCTTCTGGATGCAGAAGTTCATATCCAATGCTCCAACTGGAAAGAAAACTATGATTTGAAACAACAAACTAATTACAGTAGTGGAGACAATTTGAGATTAAAGGATGTAGAGGCACAGCCATGCCTTGAATAATTTGATATTCACGAACAATAAAAAGCATCAGGAAAAAACAATTCAGAAAACCAGCTTCTATGATAATATTTCAATATTTTAGCTCCAACCTGTCTATCTTCATTTCCTTGGCTTCGATTACTTGACGCAAAAATGAATCCACAGAATGTTGATCTGTCTCGGGATTCTTCTTTCCCTGCCAAATATTGAACCCAGGTTATTTGTAGTGCTTTTGCAATAAGTAACTTTATTTTACCCACCATGTTTAAAGAAGTTCAAAATATAAGATCTAGTGCCTCCTGTGCCCAAAGACTCCCATGTATTTCTTCATATCTCACTTATGACTAACCTTTTTGATCGGTTCTGACTTGTTAAAATGTAGATTACCTAATTCATGGGGTATGTTTAGTTAATGTGTTGATAAAACTTCTTGGAGATCTCGACTTGAAGTGCTAGGAGCTACCTTGCTGACCTAAACACTTACTGCATGCTTACATAATGGAGTTTCTACTAAAAAATGTATTAACTTGTCAGCTACACAAAAGACATAAAAGTAAATGGTGTTAGATGAAGTGTTTTGACATCAGAGATTTGGAATTGCATCAGTTGTGGGTATAGACAAGGCTATGAAGAACACAATCTTAAACTATAATGGCTACTGAATTTCAATGCTAGACCCGTTTCTAATTTTAGGCTTTGTATGCTTAAAATGCATTCTACTTGAGTACAGTCTTTCAAGTTAAAGCATCATGACCAAAATAACACTTTTTTTCCCTACCCAACCAAAAGCAAATGGAATGTTGTTTCCAGTCCCCAGGGGCACTGGAGCAATTGGTGGTGGCTGAGATAATTTCAGGTCGGAAACAACTCCAAGAAGCCAGCTAACAGTGCCATCCCCACCGGCAACCTAATGATGTACATCCATGTCAGAAAGGTTGGAGCGATATTGCACATAAGCTCATAAAAATAACAAAAGTAAGCTATACACGACAACGTGAACCTTTACAATGTAAATTCAACTCACAATGATCCTAAGCCTCTCCTGAATCTTAGGAGCCAATTCATCACCATTAAGCTTGAGCTTTTCTAGATTGAGATACAGTCTGCGTAAGACATCATCAGGAGCCTCTTCCAGCAAATCAAAAACCTTATATTACAAATTAGAAGCCAGTCACATGTCAAAAATGGTCTACACATATGTTCAAGTTCAATAGAATACCAGATCTCTGCAATTATTAACATCACCATAGGCCAGTGAAAAAAAGGAACATCTCTATAGGCCAAAACACCTGATTTTTGTTCAGGAGAGAACGATATGTGATAAGAAGAGCCCCACCCAACTGACCACCGCTTTTAGAGTTGATAAACACGATAACTGGGCATCTTGGTACATGAGGAAGAACTTCACCCTCTGAATTGGGCAGAAGTATGTAATCAGGTATGTAGAATTCCTTCAGAAAGTTGTCAGGCTCTGGATTAGAGTCATCCATCAATGGCTCGTACTGCAATAGCATACATCATCAAATTGGAGCTCTAAACACTATTAACAAGCTTTTAATTAGTCCGAGAAACCACAATATTTTTCTTTCATTAGGGGATACATCAACTAGATTGCATTGCTAATACCAAATGTTAATATATAGCTATTGTATCCGAAAGAAGAACAGAACAAGAAGCAGCATCTAATGACCATGTGATAATCAAAGAAATTAAACTAACTTCATGCAAAATAGCGTAAAAGTAATCTGTGCAAAATTCAGTGCATTGGCAGCCACTGATTCCTAAAGTTTCAAAATGCAAGCTTCTGCCACTAATGATTTCCAGCAAGGCAACTTCGATGCCAAGTTTAGCAATCAGTTGTTCAGCTTTGAAACATTGAGAAACCTGTCAAACATAGCAATATAACCATTGTTCTAAAATGTATGAATTCATCACGTGACATGCATCAAGCAGCAACATAACAAACTAAACAACGAAATCATATCTGGAAGTAACCAGAAAACATGAATAAACATAATACGAACAATTACGTAATTCTTGAGAAGTGGTACGACGGAAGCAAAATATAGGAATTTCTATTGTTCTAAGAAGAGGCCTATTGATGTTGTTTTCTATGAGGTCTCAATCGGCACCTGCATGATACTCCGGGGACGCAGAATTGTTCCATTTGAATAATGGGAAATTTGTGCAAACATGAACAATGCACTTGTATAGAACCTTCAGTTACAACAACCAGAAAAACTCCTGGGTTCTTGTGGGCCACTCCGTGCAACCCAAAATTGGATCTATACGCTATTTCTGTGGGGTTCACTGCTAAATATATGGGCCTCAAGAAAAAGCTTGTGTCCCAGTGTCAGACATGATAAACTGCCTTTATGTATGTCTCACATCAACTCCAAGAAATAAAGGAAACTTTTTTATCAAGGCAAGAATCATGCTTTGCAAGTAATTGAAATAATCCAACCTATATCGTACTATACTTGAAAACATGTACAACCGACGTATAATGATCGTGATCAATTGGAAAGCACTTTACGGACGTATAATGATCGTTTTGTGTGTTTTGTTCAGTAATTTGGGGACACGGCAAGAATTTAGCAGGCAATTCCGGTGCCGTGACCAAGAACACCACGTTAGGAGAGAGAAAATTCACCTGGAAAACTTACGCGGAGAGAGAGAGAGAGAGAGAGTGGGACTTCTATGAAAGTAGAGAGAGAGAGAGAGAGACTGGGACAAGTACATGTCAGTCTCTGGAAGGGGATAAACTGATAAGATAGGAACAGACTCTCTGTTGAAATCCGCCGCTGTGATTAGACACATGGGCGTGCATGACTTGAATGCGTGACAATTGACTAATTCTGTTTCGTGAGAATTAATTTATTTACGGTTCCGCGCAATTTTAGTCATCCGGCTCGATAATCAATGGTTCGAATTTAAAATATTATTTCAGCGAATAATCTTTTAAAAATTCAGACCATTCAACATACTTTTAGACTTAACGCGATTGAGCTCTGTAAAGCATATTCACAGCTTCGCCGTAAAAAAAATTTTCTCTTCTGTTTTTTCTGCATAATTAACACCTAACTTCCCTTGAGATTTCTTACAAGTACAACTGGGCCCACAATATTTCAACTAATTAACCGGCCTCCCTTGAATGACAATAATTTAGATCAGTTAGATCCATCCCGATTGCTTCCCTTAGATTTGTGAATTCCAAGTTAACAACGTTAAAAAAGCTGTGTAGTTCCCATTTTTGCCCTTAAGTTTCCCTTCGGGAATCCAGAATAAAGGAATTAGGACTTTTTGGGACTAAATTAGTTAGAGAGTTAAATTGATTTGGTTGTAACTTTGACTTTTGGGAACCAAATGAATTAATTTGCTTAAGGGCAAAATGGGGGCGCAATAATTGAAGGAGAACTTAAGCGCAAAATGGGAGCTACACAAAGGTATTTTTTAATTTAGTTAAATTAGAACCACAAATCTAATTGAAGACTTATTGGGTGAATCTAATTGATCTACATTATTCCCATCTATGGGAGGTCAGTTTAATTAGTTAAAAGGTTAGGGGCAAAATGTATTTGTCAGAAAC
>BPLS01000159.1:532722-549708 GCA_019656275.1 Rhododendron kiyosumense
TCTCTCTCTCTCTCTCTCTCTCTCTCTCTCTCTCTCTCTCTCTCTCTTCTTTTATCAACAAGTTAATTAATGTTGTGTTTGGATGGATTTTTGAAAACTTTCGTGTTTGATTTTTGAGATAATGAGTGAAAAGAGAAATTAGAGTAATAATAGGAGAAATGGGAAATGAGTGGAAGGGGATAGAGAAAAAAATAAGAATAATAATTAGAGATAAGAATAATGAGTAGAGAGAAAAATGAAAATAATGATTGAAAATATGAGTAATGAGTATTTTTTGAGTTGGAAAATATTTTCCAAGTTGTGATTTAGGTTCATGAACTGCTCTCTCTCTCTCTCTCTCTCTCTCTTCTATATATATATATATATATACGGGGCGGTTCCGTGGACACCCAAAACAACACCTAAAAAAACACCCCAAATCTTAATCTCATAGTTTTCGATCAAATTTTTGCGATCCAAACCGTTCAATGTGTGCAGAATGTGATTTTAAGGGTGCCCGCAAGAAATTAGCAACAAAAAAAAAAAGACCGAAAAGTGCTTATTTTGAGCTTTTTTAACGTTCATTAAATCTAAGCTAAAAAATGCTCAGATCAAGCCTTTCCCGGTCATATTTTTTGCTAATTTCTCTCGGGTACCCTTAAAATCATGTTCTGATCACATTGAGCGGCTCGGATCATCAAAATTTAATCGAAAACCATGAGGTATTTTTTTAGGTGTTTTTTTGGGTGTCCCTTGAATATATATATATATATATATAGATACAAGTAATCATACTTATAATATTATTAGAGTTGTAAAAAATTACGCCTTTCTTGTGAAGTGGGGTTGTAAATCTTACATGGAGTCAGCTTCGTACACCAAGCTTGATAAAAAAAAACAAGAAACAGGAAAATACTATTCTCAACTCTCTCTCTTTGTTTTTAACCGAGGAACAACCGTACAGTCAAGCCACTAAATGGACCCGACTGTACAAGCCAAGCCTCTAGAAGAGTTAGCGCGGTCATACCAGCCACAGTCCCTCATTTACTACAAAGTACTCACCCTGAAAGGGAATTGAACCTCACACCTTGAAAAATATTACTCCCATATCTTGAGCATCTGCCCGAATTACTGGGGCAACCCTGGCCGGGTGTGTAAAACTATTCTCAAACTTGTGTAAAAGAAATCGAGAATAACAAAAGAGTAGCATTAACTCCACATAATGAGGCTAATTAGAGTTATATATAATTTTCCGATCTCTTATTTACAAATTAAAACGTGTGCATATCATTATTTTTTTTAAAAATTGGTGGGAGATCCACTAAGCATGTATGTAACCTACTAAGTCCACTCCTAAATTTCATAACCCATCCAGTCCACTAATATAGTTATATAACCTAATAACTCCAATTTACTTGAAAATAGATATTTTTCAAGACCAAAAAACCCTCCTATATAACATATAGAAAGAGAAACCCTAGATCACAAAACAGATCTGAACCCCCTCTCTCTCTCTCTCTCTCTCTCTCTCTCTCTGTCTCTCTCTCTCTCTCTCTCTCTCTCCCTCCTCCCCTCCCCTAGTGAACCGTCCGCCTCGAAAAAGAATAAGGACGCACGAGAACGCAAGCCCCGACAGCATCAGTCGAGAGCATCACAGACCCAATGGAGTTGGCTATGATCAAATCCTCTGGGTGGAGGAACCCAACTTATCTGTGGAACAATTGAATTTAATATTCAAATTTCCAAAATTGAAATATCAGTGGGGGACTTTGGTTTACCCAACAAAGTCCAGCGGAGCAATTATCAGACCCCGGTGGAGCAGTTCTGTTGATTATCAGACCCTAGTGGAGCAATCATCAGATGTTGAGGCTTTTGAATAAATACATACTAAGATTATGTGTGTGCTTTTCCTATGTTAGAGATCTGAAGTTTTTTGAATAAATATATAAGCTTATATTTGTGTTTTTTATCAATCATTTATTAATTTGGTCCGCGCAGCGGTCTCTCCGACTTGCTTTTGATATATTTTGAATAAATAGGGCCTGAATAAATATATAAGGTTATATGTGTATTTTTTCTAGGGCTAGACATATAAGGTTGGAACAGGTTGTATTTTTTGAAAAAATATGTAAGATTATATGTGTGTTTTTATTGTTATTTAATGTCATTTTTTTAAAATATTCTGTGTTAGAGAGAGATATAATAATATATAATATTATATTGTTATATATAACATTCTAGATTAAAAATATTCTATGTTATTTAATAAAGAGAACATATAATGTTATATATAACCTTTTGTACCGTATAATGTTATATATGAGCTTCTGTCATATATAACGGTATATACTCCGTTGTCGATCACTTATTGCATTTGTTCACATAGCGGCCTCTCCGACTTATACGTGAAAATATGTGATTTGAAGCTCGGTTAGCGATGTGGTTTGATTATAGTTGATCTTCTCTACTGAGACATATATGTTATGTGACAATTTGCCTTGATACCTAATTTTGTCCTGTAAAACTCCAAAACAAAGGAACTAATAACGTTATATATTCTCTTATTGAATTGGTTTGCACAGTAGCCTCTCAAAAACACATATAGATATATCCATATATACATATATACACACACACACACACAAAAATGAGCTTGTATTGACATAAAAAAAATATTTCAATTTGCATGGAGAACATCTAACGTTGTATATGAGATTTTGTCCTGTAAAACTCAAAAAAAAAAAAAAAGGAACTAATAACGTTATATGTTCTCTTATTGAATAGTTAGGTCCGCGCAGCGGCCTCTCAAAAATACATATGGATATATCCATATATTATCAGAAGCAAGTCGAAGAGGCCGCTGCGCCAACCAATTCAATATATGTTTTTCTTAGGGTTAAACATATAATATTATATCTTATTTTTGAGATATATTAATGTTATTTATGTTGTTTTGAATATGTTTATATGTATATATAGAGGTTATGGGAATGCTATTCGGAGGCAGAAAATCACAAATTTTGAGGGATTTGATGAATGTTTTGATGAAGAAATGGTGAAAAAATGAAGGTCGACCCCCTTGTAGCCTCATCAATATTCAACTTCGGATTCAAGGCGCGACTGAAAACAAGGATAATGGTGGCATGATATGTGAACATATAATGTTATTTTTTGAGATATATAATATTGTTGGAAAGATATGATATTATTTTGAGAACATATAATTTTATATGTTATGTTTTGTGAGACTTAGAGTTACAGAAGCTCAGATATAATGTTATATATTCTGTTTTTTCGTGAGATTTAGAACTACAGAAGCTCATATATAATGTTACATGTTCTGTTCTACTTTTTTGTGAGATTTAGAGTTGCAGAAGTTCAAATATAATGTTATACTCCCTCCGTCCCAAATTGATTGTCCGGTCCGCAAAACGGAGTGTTAAAAATAATACAATTTTTGCAAGAAAAAATCAAAAAAATTTCAACAACTTACTAGATATCAATGAGAGAATTTTTAATTTGTAAAAAAAGTTTGAATTTTTTCTTGAAAAAATTGCATTATTTTTAATACTCCGTTTTGCGGACGGGACAATCAATTTGGGACGGAGGGAGTATGTTCTATACTTTTTTTGTTGCGATATTTAGATATTAAAAAACTCACATATAATGTTATATGTTTTATATGGACCAACATATAACGTTAAAGATTAAAAACAAGAAACACCAAAAAGAAATGTTGCATGTTAGACAATTTTTGCCACATATAATGTTATATGTTAGGAAATTTTTATCACTCATATAACGTTAAAAAATCGATACAAGAAAAATAAGAAAAAATAAAAAGAGAAATTTGTCACATATATAACGTTAAATGTTAAGTATATCGGGTTCAATAAAAAAAATCAAGAAAAATGAAAAATACGTTTTTTGTTATACATATAACGTTATATGTGGCGTGATGGCAGCAGCGACGGTGGTGGTGGCAGCGGCGGCCGCAGTGGTGGTGGCCGCAGTGGCAGCGGTGGTGGCAGTGGTGGCGGCGACAGAGGCTTGATTGCAACAAAAACGAAAAAAATGGAAAATATATATTTTCGTGTTAAGCAAACAAGGCCCTTGTTTCTTAGTTGGGTTATTTTTGTCATTAAAATTATTAATGGACTTAATGGGTTATGAAACTTAGAAGTGGATTAGATAGGTTTAGAAAGTGCTATAGTGGACTTATGAAAAATTCTCCCTTTTGATAATTAATACCTGCTAAGGATATTTTCAGTATTAACAAATGTTTTTAGCTTGTCCTTAGCGGGTATTAATTATCAAAATACATCTTGGGCCGTCATTTTCCCAATTAGTTATGAGTCTAATTACTCATACCCAACCCAACCCAACTCATTTATTTGAAATCAAACCCGACCCGCTTATTAATCCGGTCAATTACAGATATTAAAATTTAAAATGACTAAAATACCTATATACATTAAAATAACCATATTACCCTTATACATTTAATGACCAAATTACCCTTGTACACTAAAATAACCATAATACCCTTGGAAAATCTCCCTCGAGACTCAGCATAGATTTTCCCTTTGAAGTTAATGAGGCCATTGTAGTTCTTATCTCGGCCTTCAACGAACCGTATCCACCTTTCATCCCTCAATCTCATAGCACTTAACTGGCCTTCGCTCGGATATCACAACTAACCCATTCAGCTAAATTGGCTTATTTTTTTATCCTTATTCAATTTTTTTGTATTTGTTAGTTTTTCGTCAATTTTTTAGAGATTATTGCATCATCATGATGAGAGAAATCTAAAAAGTAAAAAATTATGATTGAAATCCAAATTTTTTTTGAATAAAGGCGAAAAAATTGGCTTATTGGTTTATTTTTTTCTTTATTCAAAAAAATTATGTTTCTATCGTAATTTTTTACTTTTTAGATTCTTTTTATCATGATAATGCAATAATCCCCAAAAAATTGACGAAAAATTAACAAATATGAAATTTTTTTGAATAAGGACAAAAAATAAGCCAGTTGACTTATTTAGCCGAACGGGGCCTAACATAATATCATTTCGAGTCCGATAATGGAAGAAGAATTGATCTATAAACCATATTAGCGTTAGTGTTGAGCGATGAAGGCTAGAATAAAGTCGTCTTGGTGATCAACTTCGTATTTTATATATAAACTCCACGATTGACAAACTTCGGAGATGTGAAACTGGGACAAATGCAGTATTCTTGAAAAATTTCTAGGTAGGGGTGTGATTATATTGGTTGATAGGGGATTTTTTTTGATGGGTTATATGCATGACTTATTGGGTCATTTAAATGGACCCAATAAAACCCAATTAAGACCCAATTAATAAAAGGGTTAGATGAGTTAGACCCATTCTGACCCAATTAATAAATGGGCTGGGTTGGGTTTATATTTTAGAAGGTGGGTTTGGATTTCTTAATGGGTTTGGTTCAATTTGCCACCCTTAATTGTAACTAAAAGTATTTAGTTTTTTTTTGTTAGCAAAGAAAATTTTATTAATCAACAAACCGAAGTTACATAGATTAAAAGAAAATGGAAAAAAATGGCATCGCAACCAACAATCTACATTCCAACTATGTTGGCACTTAAATCGAGTACAATCATATGCTGCCTGCTACCAAAGAAAAGGGAAGGAATTGACGAGAAGCCAACAAAAACAACCAATCATAACAAAACATATAGACCATAATTTCGCCAAGACATATAGGAAGAACATGAAAAACTAAAAATATTTAGTGAATGCTTTTAACTTATAGTGTCAAACAACACTTTCAGCTACAGACTTTTAGTGACAACTATTTTAGGGTCATCGATAACTTTATTGTCAGCATAGCTCTTCTTTTTTTTCTTTTGTTTTTTTAAACTTTTTTTATGTATTGCCTTCACCGCATACGGACATAGCCCCAGGAAACCCAAGACTAAAGATAAGACACATTAGCATACTATGAGCGCTAAAAAATATATTTAGCGCCAACAACTGACAAGGGCTGTTTTAGGATTTTAATTCAGCAGCAATAAAAAAATGAAGAACAATTTCGTATACAAAGCTCTATATAAAAAATATGTTCATAGTTTTTTTTCTTTTGATCGGCAAAAGTACATTTATTAAGTGAATGGGGAAGGGGGATTCCAACCAATGGTTGGAAAATACATTTTTATGAGACAAAGCTCAAACACACCATAGGGACAAAGCCCTCAACACCTAAAGACCTACAAAGCCCAGATAATACAAATACAGTTCAAAACATCTGAAAGCCTATAAGCCCAAATCTTACGATCAAGCACAAACAAAAATATGTTCATAGTTAATTGAAAATTTGTTAGGCTTACCTTATTTTGCTTTGTTGAGTAAGGTGTTACCTGCTGGCCGATAAAGCACATGAAGTGGACTAGTCGAAAGGCTGCCACAAGCAGGGCTTGACTTTCGTTCTAGTAGCGGAGTCCCTAACGAATATGGTTGAAACAGTTCTAGATCGAGACCTACCTCCTTGGAGAGATAGGGATTGTAACTTGAATTACTTTACTGCTCCATCGCTAACTTATTATCTACGCAATCACAAATCATAGTGAATTTTTAATTACTTTTTGGCAATATAAAAATGATTCAAGGCCACCAATAATAAAGAAAAACCAAATTATATGTATAAAAATAAAAATTTTAGTGCATTTTTTGAATTCGATCAAACGGTTCACTTGAACGCCCTAAGATGATAATGGAGCTGCCCCTGACAAGTGATATGGAGACTTGACCCCAAATATACTGAATGAGGAACTCAAAGTATGAGGGTGTTTGGATAACTCTTTTTCACATTTTCATTTTTGTCCTTTTGCATTCTAGGTGTTTGGGGATTGTACAAATAATGAGTTTTGGCATAACACATTTTTTATTTTTTGGTTTAGAGAGCAGAAGCTAAAAAGAGGCTTGGAGGAGCTTTTTCCATTCTCATTTTCTACTTCTCATATGTGTTGGAACCAAAAGACTAAATTGCCCTTGACTTATTTTGAAAATAACCATACCCTCAATAACTGTTAACCTCCCTACACTTCCCTACATTGCACACTTGCCTTAGAAGTTCAAAGATCACAAGAAAGAGTGTAATTGGTAATCTTCTGAAATTAATTGGTAGTAACATAATAATTTTAAAAAATTGATTAACACATTATTTATGCACATTATACACCATAATAAAGGGGCAACATGGTAAAAAACCAATTCATAATTCATTTTCATCACGTAGCTCCCAAACACTACTCCTGTTGCAAAATATATTTTGCACATATCATCTAAATACTTTACCAGATTCAAAATACATTATGACCATAATTTAAAAAGCCAAAAGTAAACTCCCAACTTATCCATTTGAACTAACCAAAACTATTGTGAGCACTCCCAAACTCTGTCAAAGGAGCAGTGCTGGCTCCTATATTTGGATTGCCCAAACCTGATCTCAAGTTTGGTTGTCCACTTAATATTAAGTCATAAAAAAATAAAAAGACATGCGAAAGCCAAAATAAAGTAACGTTAATGGTGCTTTTAACTTGAATTACATCAAAAAATAAAAAGCAAAATGCAACCCCGGTTAGACTGATTTATGATTAGCAAAATCCGATTAAAAAAAAAAAACTTCTCATAGCATTTTTTGAAACAAAATTTTCAATTAAATCATCTTATTTTAACTTATCCAAGTACTTATTTTCAATTAATTGAGCTCCTAGCCACAATCCACTTAATCTCCCCTGTGACATGATAGTCTAAAGGTTTTTATCAATTTCAATTTCGAAAAGCTCCTCTACGTCGAAGCAACTGTAACCGGTAAAGTTAACAAAATTTGATAAACAACCCATACCATTTGAAAACCACCGTCTTTCCAATAAAATCAAGGTTGTCATTCGATTTTGTTACTGCATGCTCTCGGCTATATTAGTTTCAAATATCTGTTTTTGAAATAACTCATCCCCATAAATATGACAAATTGTTGTTTGTATTCCAATAAACTTTCTAAATTTTTTTGGATGAAACTATACATACTGTAGACACCCCAATTTGGACCTATTAACTATCCTTAATTTATGCCCTCGAGGCTCCCCAATGATGAAAATGAATCAAAATGGGACTCGGCTAAAGCTTGGACGATACTTCTTGGACTTTTACAAACCAAAACCGTGTTTTTTTCCGACACCCTAAGGGTATAATTGGCACAAATTTTAGCATATAAAATAACTTTGAATGAAACCAACTGGGTTAGAAAGAGAACTCAACGAGCTTTCCAACGCTTCGAAAAACACCAAAATCCGAGTTCGGGAGTGTCCGTGGCGCCCTTCTGAAGTTGGGCAGCCACTCCTGAGCGCTCGGGACCACTCTTGAGCGCTCGGGAGTGCCACTCTTGAGCGCTCGGGATTGCTGACAGAGCATTGGATGTTGAACTTGATCTTTGACCACGTTTTTGTTCAGATTTTAAAATTGCAATTCAAAGTTGCATGTTACAGGTGTCTGCTTGAGCCAGCAGAAGACCAGTCATGCTTGTTTCTCCCTCCAAAACATTTTCTTTTCATTTTCTATTTGATTTTCAAATGAAAATCATCATTTTTGGACTCCCCTATAAATACCCCTTCATTACCAGCTGAAAGGGACACGAAATCAGCCTCTTTCTCCCCCCCTTTTTGCAGCCAAAAATCTCTCTTAACTCTCTCAAAATATTTTCAAAATAAATTCTCACTTCCTAAGGCATGTTTCTAATTCCCAAGCAAGAATCCTAAAGAGATGATGGAGGCCTAAATCCTCTCTTTTCAATCTGTTTTCTAACTATCCTCAAGCACCAAAATCAGTCCAAGAAGCCAAGTTCAAATCAAGCAAAGGTATAAACACCTCCAAAATCTATTGTTTTTCTACTTCTGAGGGGAATCAAGGGCTCATACCAGTTCCTCATACTGGTTATGAGCTCATTTGATCTTAGTTTAACAACACGAGCAAGAGAAACAAAAGGAAACAAAATATTTTCAAGGCACTGGACTCACTCCCGAGCGCTCGGGACCATTCCTGAGCGCTCAGGAGTGCTGTTGTCACTAAAATTCTGTTTTGCCACCAAGTATTGTATTTTTGTTAATTCCAGATGTGCACTGATCTTTCCAGATCATAGTTAGTTTTATTTTCAGTTGCAAGGAAGCAAGGTTTGAATGGTTAAGACCAGTTCTTAACTGTTTAAACCATTTGCTAAGCACTGATATGCATTAATAGCTTTATGTTTCGACTTTTAGTATTGGAATATGTCTGGATCTAACCAAAAATTGCAGGGTGGCTTAAACAGAGCTCTAGAGCGCTCAGGAGTACAGTCCCGAGCGCTCGGGAGTGCTCCCAGTGATAGTTCTTCGTTTTATGTTATTCTTCATTTTATATTACTTCATCATCATACATTGTACACTAGCACCTGTATACACTTCTCTATGTGATGTATCAGTGGATATCTGCTAACTGTTTAACGAAACAAAGTATTTTTTAAAATCCCACAAACATTGAGTAGAGACCGACCCCGTGTCGGGCGAGAGGGGTGCCTTAAAACCCTTCCCCTCTCGTAACGTGGCTTCCGAACCCAAAACAATCTCTGGTTTTCAATTCGAAACACTCATTTTCAATTAAAACGGTTTCTCGGGTGGCGAACCTCAAATCCGGGTGGCGACTCTTCAATTCTTCAAATTTTCAAATCAAAACTTTATTTTTCGGGCTGCCCCGATCCACCCGGGGCTGTGGTTGCCCACACATACTCTTAATTTTTTTTCTTCGATGGGTTTATAACTTTTTATTTATGAAGTTTTTTTTTGTCTATTGATTAATTGCCCCATGCTAGGGGTTGTACAAATCGCCTTCCGTTAATTTCGCACGAAAAGTAAAATGCACATAGAGTAAAGAGTATTTTCCCTCTATAGTACACAATATAAAAGTCTTATCTATAATCAGAAAACAGAAAACAAAAATGCTAGGTGCATAATCATTCGAACACAATCTCTCACGTACACGTGGGTCTCCATATTAAATGTGTGTGAAACTCACGTGTATGTAAGAGGATGTGTTTGATGTTGTGTTCGAATAATTATGCATCTAGCATCTTTGACCGGAACAAATCACAAAAGTAGAATTGGAATTGAGGAGTTTGGATACCTTTATAGCTTAGTTCAGGTTTGCTAAACATAATTATTTCTAAAGGCTTATTTACCTTTTTGGTCCCCAAAGTATTAATGAGTGGCCAATTTTGTTCTCAATCTAAACATTTGTCCAATTTCATCCCTAATGTTTAAAATATGTGTCAATTTGGTCCCCACTCCTAACGCCGTCCCTCCTGTCCGTTAAAATGAAGGGCATCACTGGTATTTCACCCCAAACAGACCAGTGATGCCCTTCATTTTAACGGACAGGAGGGACAGCGTTAGGGGTGGGGACCAAATTGACACATATTTTAAACATTGGGGACGAAATTGGCCACTCGCTAATACTTTGGAGAACAAAAAGGTAAATAAGCCTATTTCTAAACTTCAAACCTAATTGCCAAATTCAAAAAGGAAAATGTTTTTCACACTTTTTTTGCTATAGTACTCAATTTTTTGTCTTTTAGTGAAGTTTTTTTCAGTTCATGAATATTTTTCTCATTGAAAGTCAAGAAAAGGAATGCCATAACAAAAAAATTAAGAAAGTGTCGAAATCATTTCCCAGTAAAAACTCCGGCGCAAAATCGACGATATGTGATACGTGTCATATGGTTGATGTCACACTTTGTCTGGGGAAAAAGAAAGTCAAGCCCGACAAAAAAAAAAAAAAAAAGGACCCACAAAAGGAGATATTATTATTATTAGAATAACGAAGTCAAGCACGTGTGGATGCTTTTACAATTTCCTTGACTACAAAAGAGTGAAAGACACAGAGGGTTCACACTTTTCATTTTGGTTCGTTTCCCATCTTCTTTTTTTTATTTCTCTTTTTTTCTACGCTATTACGTAAAGGTGGCAATCTCAACCTACATTTCTTAATTCGTCCAGATCAGCCCACTTATGATCCGACCCAATCCGCAATATTGTATAATGGGTTGATATGGGTTGGATCCATAATGGATTAAAAATAAATTTAATATGGGTTAAACCTAGAATACCCATTCATGCACAAAAGTTAATCACCTTCTGGATCAAACGGTCTTCTTTATTCACTTCAATCAGATTCCCTTACAAATTCCCCCCCCCCCTCAAAGACTTTAAAAAAGAACTAAACTATAACTGTAGTGTTTGGTTGAGAGTTTAATTTGGTTTAGTTTTGGTAGTGAGTGGAGAGAGAAATAGAGTAATAATTGAAAATAGAGGTAAGATTGGAGAGAGATAGAGAGAGATGAGAAAATAATAATTGAAGAAAGGCAAATGCTAACCGGTGCAATATTGCACCGGATATGTGGGTCCAAATGGCCGGCTTTCCAGTTTTCTCCGTACTGAACAATGATATCACAAGGTACTTTTAAATGTTTTACAAATATACCCTTGGTTTTGTAACTAATAACAAAATACTACCTAATAATCAAATTAGAAAAAGTAATTTGCAACTTTTTTGCTAGGAAAGTCAACTCAATGTCAGTGTAGCGTTACTTTTATCATTATCATGTGCATACTCGCTCCCACCTCCTTACTCTCTCTCTCTCTCTCTCTCTCTCTCTCTCCCTCCTCTCCGTTTCTCTCTTTTCCTTATTTTTCTGTATCTCATTTTTTATTTTTGTTCTAAAAATGTTTGACTTTCGGCTAACCTTTTATTTTTAATTTTATTTTAGTTTTCAATCATTATTCTATCTCTTTCTCTAATTATTACTTTCTGATCTCTCTCTTTCATTACTCTACTCCTCTCTCCACCATCTACAAAAACTAAACTAAACTACCAACCAAACAAAAGGCTTTATAACTTCCACTATTATACATATTCATTTTTTACACAAATTATATACTCAACTCTACTCGTATCTACTAAATGATATCTATATTGAATATAAGATTATTTAAAACTAAAATTTTAATTTTTCAATGTGAATTTTATATTATTGTGAATGAATTTTAGGAGAGATTGATTTTCACATCCCTATTTTTGATATTCAAACTTATTATTATTTTTTTTATTGTTGAAAGTGCATGTATTTTTTTGCTAAAAGACGAAAAAAGAAAATATAAACAAAGGGAGTGAAAATCATTTCTAGAGTTTTACACTCTAAATGTTTGCATGTTTCAATTATTAACTGTCTATGTATAAAAAGTAAAGATGACTTCTTCTTTTGTGTCTTTATTCAAATTTTTTCACGTTGGTAGTTTTGCATCAAATTTTTTTGACTTATTAATTCATTTGAATGAGAGAAATTGAAAAAGTAAAAAGTTATAATCGAAACTCATATTATTTTGAATAAAGACAAAAAAATTAAAAAAGCCTTTTTTACACTGAGTTTGGAACTGGAAAGTGCATATCCTTTGATAGGTTATCTAGCATCTGAACAATAAAAAAAAGTTAAGAGTGTTGCATAATTAAAAAATCCTGTTTTACGCAGAGTTGGCGCTGGATAGTCGGACCATAAAAAAAATTATTTTTGGCTTTTTACTCTATCCATGTAACCAACAAATTTTATTTTTTTTCCCCACCTATGTAACTGACAAATGAATTTTTTGGCTTTTTCTAAAATGATCGTTTCAGAATTTGTCAAATGGTATATCCTTCTGAAACAATCCAAAACATCCCTTTTACAAAAAAATCAAATATAATTCGTTTTACCATAACTTCTAACCCCTTAAGGAAAAAAAAAAAAGCAAAAAGAAAAGAAAAAGAAAATAAAGAAGTAGGTAACACTTACAGTTGTCAGTTTACATAGGTAGAACGATAAAAACTATTTGCCGAGCAAAATTTAGTTTAAAAAGAATCTAGGGGTGGTATTGTCTTTTCATATGTGTTTGCTATACACTCAATTCGGACTGACACTTGCATTGGAACACACAAAGAAAGCAAGTGCCAGCAAAGCCAATGGACCCACACAAGGACTAAAGTACTACTCTGATTACAAGGTTAAGAGGACCCATTAGCCGGACCGTTGAAGAAATAAGATAATGATTGGGGAAAAAATTAGGGTAATTATTGGTTTCCAAAATTAAAACTAAAAATAAATGGGAACCGAAAAAAGCCGAATCTGGATTTGGCAAGTTGAAATGGCCTAATTTTTTTTTGTCTTTAATCAAGATTTTTTCGTATTTGATAATTTTGCACTAAATTTTTGTTACTTAGTAATTTGTCTTTATTCAAAAAATTATGACTTTTACTTTTTGACTCATCTCTTTAATAAAAAATGAGATGAAATTTTAACTAACAGAGGGGGACATTAAGACCATGACATTCTCTGTACGTGCATTTGGCGTTCCGGTTTCTGGAAAAAAGAACTTTTAGGAAAACAAGATAATTTCAAGTTCAAAAATTATGTGTTTACGTAAATAATTTTCCTACAAATATGGATCTTGTTTGATAGATCTCATCAAGATCTTTTAAACGGTAAAAAAAAATTGAAAAAAAATTTTTCATTTGCATTATATTTGAGTTTGAAATTACCTCATTTTGAAAAAAAAAGAACTTTTTGTAAAAGTGGAACACCATGTTTTGTTGGAAGTTTTTCTGGCGGTAGGAACTTCCCAACTTGACAGCGGGCATCTATTGGGTACTGCTGTTGACGAAATGTCCAGGGGTACCCGAAAGGGTTGACCAGTGGTCAAGACCTGAAACTCCGCCAGTTGTTCAATTCATAGTACTCCCTTCGTCTTAATTTTTAGGAAAAATGACGGTCAATGATATGTTTTAATAATTAATACTGTTAAGGACATTTTTAGCATTAATAAATGTTCTTAGCTTGTCCTTGGCGGGTATTAATTATCTAAACACGTCCTGAGCTGTCATTTTCCCCATTTTTTATTGTCTATTTTCGTTTTTTGTGCCATTTTTTCAACGCTTATATCTCTCAATTTACAATGTTTTTTATAATTTTGCAAACTTTGTATTATAAATCTAATTGAGAATTATCAAACAAAATCTATATGACATGTTTTTGGAGATTCATATTGGAAGATATAAGTATTGAAAGAACGGCACGAAAAACGAAAATGGACAATAAAAATGGGACGGAGGGAGTATCATGTTCCAAAACTTATTAGGCGTTATCAAAGTCCTTTAAAGTTTGTTGGGACCGAAGCCGGTTGTTGGAATTTATCTTGAATATTACAAAAAATATTAGGGTAAAAGTTAAAAAAAAACTTTTTCGATTATTTCGTTGAGACAAACTAATAGGGATAAAAAATTTATCACAAAACAAACAAATACAAAAAAAATATGAATAGAGAAAAAAAAAAATCACTTGACTTTTTAATTCAAATCTAAGAGCGGTGGTTTCGGCGAATGCAATGAAGACCGAAACTGTACAATCGGTGCAATCATCATCTTTCAGACAATTCTCTGATGCGGCCTCTGACTCGTCGTCGAAGTTACGTTATTGTTTGAAAATGGAAAAAGAAAAAAAGAAAAAGCCTAAAATTTTAAAGTCTTGATGGAACCCATCTCAGATCACTCGACCCAAAATGCTGTGTAGCTCCATCTTTTTCCGCCATTCCTGCTTGGCAAAACTCATGGTATTCCGACGCTACGTTAGCACTGACTTCTAATTACTTCTTCCACCCTTGCCTTCCTGAAATGTCACTCATTTTAAAGTCCTCTAATTGCTTCATTTTAATTCAAAAAAAATTGAGTTTGATTTAACCCATATTCAACCCGCCTATATTTTACCCACGACCCGTTTTAACCCGCTCAGACCCGTCTGTTTGCCACATCTACTATTACGTATTGTTGTTGGTGTTATTGCTATTTATTTTTATTTTTTCGGGGATTATAATAACCTTCTAGATCAAGCCCATAACCTAGTAGTTACAATCATTTATGATCGTTTGACTCTTTTGATTTTCAGAATAAGAGGGGAAAAAAGGGGTCACTATGTGGAAAAAATGCGAAAGCGAAGAAATGTTACAGGCTTTGTTTGGAAAAAAAATGTATTTTCAGTTTTTTGTTTTTGCATTATTATTTTTGTTTACAAAATACATAATCAATTCCACTAGCTAGTTTATGGAAATTCTACAAACACAAAAACTACGTTTTCATTTGTTTTGAAAACACTTTTGACAGCCGAAAACATGGCCGCCAAAAATGTTTTTTGTTTTTATTTTTTAATAAATAAACAAAAAACTGACAACTTTACCAAACAAAGCCGAAAACATCTGTCACTTAACGGATAAGTTATGCCACGTTAGTAATTTTGTGGATGAAATGAACAGAGTGTAACGGTAGGGGCCTAAATTTGGGAATTTTGTTAATATAGGTGTTTAATTGAAATAAATTTAAGTTCAGGTGTCTCTGTGACATTTGGATGAAAGTTTATGTGTCATTTTGAAATTTTCCCAAAATAAAATCGAGAATAACAAAAGAGTAGCATTAACTCCACAGAACGAGGCTAATTGGGGTTATATATAATTTTCCGATCTCTTGTATGCAAATTAAAACGTGTGCAGATCATTGTTGTTTTTTCCGATCTCTGGTATACAATTAAAACGTGTGCATATTATTATTATTTTCCCCTTCTTTTGGATTTTTAAGGGGAAAAGGAAAAAAATAAAAGATAAGATAAACTTCTTTTTTTAGTAGCTTACACAAAATGATAGGAGTATATAGACTACTCCAAAAGGGAGGTTACAGCCGCCTCCACTTAGGGTTTTGAGAGCTCTAAGACGATTTTGAGAAGCCACAGCTGCCTTATTTTTCTGCTTGGAGGGGGGAGGCTCCCCTCTCCCTCCTTCCCCGGGCTCGTCCTCCTTTATCCGCTCTCCTCTTTCTTCCCCCTCGTCTCCATAGGTTTTTTTCTTTTCGTTTTCTCCTCTCTCAGATCTGACCCACTCTGTTCGGCGGGCTCCGTCATCATCGGAGTCGTTTGTGCGCATTCTGTTTGAACCGAAATCGTTCCAATTTTCATAGATAAACATAATTTAGTTGAAAATATAATTTAAGTTAACCAAATTAAAATTAAATAAGTAATTTAATAAAGAAAGAAAGAAAATAAATAAGATAAAAACAATTAAATAAAGAAATGGATTAAAAGGGTGGGGTTGGGTGTAATTCGGGAAACAAATCGGGAAACGGGTGTTGGGTCGGGGGGTGTGATGTCAGGCGGGGGTGGGAAAAGCAATCTACGTTTTGCAGCATGTACGGATTCGTAGAGGAAAAAAGAAAAAAAGGTTAAATTTGTAATTTGACTTTTAAATTTCAAATTCTTCAACCTGCAAGCTGTACGAGGTCAGTTATTATTATTAGCTACGGGCCCACATAAGAGGTGCTTCATTGCACCAGTTAGCATTCGCTATATTTTCAAATTAGCGTTTGACCAAAAAAATATTTGCTATATTCGTTTCAAATATCTGCTTTGTTTGATTTGTAATTTGAGTAATATTTTTAGATAATGAGTGAAGAGAAAAATAAAAATAATGATTGAAAAATTAGAGAGACAAATAAAAATAATAATTGAAAAATTAGAGAGACAAATAAAAATAATGATTGAGCTGAGAAGTATTTTTTGAATAAAGTACTTAAAGCGAAAAAGGTATTAGTTTTTGAAATAACTCATCCACATGAATATGACATATTGTTGTTTGTATTCCAATAAACTTTTTAAATTTTTTTGGATGAAATTATACATACTCTTAATTTTTTCCTTTGATGGGTGTATAACTTTTTATTTATGAATTTTTTTTTTGTCTTTTGATTAATTGCCCCATGCTAGGGGTTGTACAAGATCGCCTTCCATTAATTTCGGGGAAAATTTCAAAAAAGCCCCTGAACTTTCTGACAATTTGCAAAAAAGCACCTGGACTTTCACTATTAACAAAAAAACACCT
>BPLS01000160.1:0-39034 GCA_019656275.1 Rhododendron kiyosumense
CACCATGGGAACTCCCCAGTTTGGTTAATTGTAGCCGCAGCACCCACATATACACACCTTTGGGTGTGAATCACCAACCAACACCAGTATTAGTCACCGGATACCGACTCTTTTGAAAAGAAATCTTCTAGTACTTGAAAAGACAAGAAAAGGTAAGAAGAGAACTAGAAGAAAGGATTCAGTTGGTTTCCGGTGTTCATACAACTAAGGTAGATAATCTGTGACTGTAAGTAGGCATCATTAACTTCTACTTAAAAATGGCATTTTTTGATTTCCAGTTTGTTTTTCCTTCACTTTCTTGATTCATTTCACCAGCTTGGACCGGCCAATTACTATAACTACAAATAGTTACCATTTCTTTAAAGATTAGTTCCTTGGCCTTCTGTATTTCCGATATGCTGTTAACCCTGAGATCATATACTCCCTCCGTCCCATAATGTTTGGCACTTTCACTATTCCAGCCTTACGGAAAAATGGATTATATCTTTTAATCCATAATGTTTTTTATAAGCAATATGGATCTTGTTTGATAGAGTTTAATTTGTTCTATTAAACAAAGTTTAAAAAATCGCCTAAAATATTATGGATTAAAAGATATATGCAATTTAAAAATGGCATGCATTCCTGAAAATGCCAAACATTAAGGGACGGAGGGAGTATTAATTTTGTCAGGATTTGTTTCCTCTCTTTTCCCCCCTCTAAATATGCCGTTGTGCAGGTACACTGTCCGTCTGTCCCATTAATTAGCTTCCATCATTATGGAAAGTAAGACATTGGAGTACTTAGGAAACCCTGATGATCATCAAGAGAGATTGATCACCTTCAGCTCTTTAGACTTGAACGACTCCTCTATTGAGTTCTTCTCCGAGGATGAAGAAGAAGAAACCAGCTACATTGAAATAGCACTTGATGAACCACTTGCACTGTCAATGATACCCCAGCAATGCAACCAACAAGGAGAAGCAGAAGGAGAAAACGCAAAAGCAAAATCAAAAGAAAAGAGTACTACTACCGGTGATTATCCTGATAATAAGGAATCAGAGTTTCGGATATCCCCATCCCCTCTAGCTTCAACATTCCCTGGCTTTCCTTCATCAACATCTCCCACCTTGTCTTCTTCCACCAACACCAATAATACCACCACTAGTACTAGTTCTTCCGAGTGCAGTCCTGCTGCTGCTGATGGGTATGCAATCAAATCTCGGGGATCACCACCAAAAGTACAATATTCCAAGTTTTCACCTATGCCCATAATTGGTAGCACTGGTAATAACAAAAGAAAGAAGCAGTTTCCAGCATTCCACCACCTCTTGAATGTCTTGCTTTCGGCTTTCAAGCAATCATCATTGGAAAACACCAAGGAAAGTGGCAGCCCCGATGGTTATGATGATGATACAAAAACAGATTTGAATGCGACTGGTAGCTGGGAGGTTGTAAGAAACAGGTAAATTCCTTACAACTAATCAGTAAGCCGTCACAGAACCCATAGATGTTCGATTAATTTCCTTTGAATATCGTCATGAGTACTATTTTGTTTCTTTTTGTTTGCTGATGTGTTGGATGTGTGCATAGAGGCAGGGACACATTAGTCGTTACTCATTACCACACCCAAGAGTCCAAAATGCACGCCAATACTAATGCCCTGTGAAATTTGCATGCACTCACTGCCTAATTAAAATGCAACACACACGTGAAATTACTTCGATAAATTCACATCACAGTTGGATACTACAAATAGGTCGTGTAGTCAGTCACATCTAGAAGATCTAACAATACATTGATTTTGGAACAGAACCATTGACTTGCCTTTAAAGCTTTCCGATTATAAGTAACCTTTGTGAATCCAGGAAAACATCAGAACCATTGACAACTGCAGTGAATAATCGAGGAGCAGGAGTCATGAAGTTGATCATAAAGTTCAAATCCATGAGCATCCGGTCGGGAGTGGCTTCATTTTTGAAACCCCAGCAGGGAGTGATTTCTCCAGGAGGCAACAACACTAGTCAACAGAACAATAGAGGTCCAAATAAACAGAGACTAATTAAGAATTACCGAATAAGAATTATGAAACTGTTTGACAAACGGACCCCAGTAAAGCCAACAAACCGGCAGGAAGATCAGTCCAATTTCAATAGAAGCAGCAACATGAACAAGTACTCTTTGGATGCAATAAGGGGGATGTTGGATTCTTTAAGTGTGATGAAGATTGGGCATAGCAAAGGCAAACAGATGAGTAAAAGCTGCTCGAATTCAATCAAGTCCTCACCAATTCAAGGAGGAGAAGTACTAGTTCCGAAGGAAGCAACGAAAATTTACACAAGAGACAACTCAGTCCAGGCTGCAATTGCACACTGCAAGAGCTCATTTAGCCAAATGAACGGCAGATAAGAATATATTTTTGTGTATAAGTATAACGTACCTTCAAGCCCCGCTTTGGCCTGGAATAATAGTTCGACTAGTGAAAAATGTCTATGTACTCTTTTTCCCACGTGTAGAGAAGAACGGAAAGAGGTTTTTGTTTGCATTGTTATCACAAGCAGCATGCAAATTGCAAATTGGGTAAGCATAGGATAACACTCGTCGATTTAATGTTTAACTCATGACTCATGAGTGTCCAAGCCACCTCTTTGGTCAAAATCTACTCATGGCTAGATCTACCAAAAGGCTTTGGTGGAGAGGGAGAAAGAGACTGGTGTTGGTACAAGTAGAGCTCTGCAACTTAAACGTCAAGCTTGGACTTCCCATGGCTGCTTATGCTAATATATGCTGAGGCTGAATCAAGTACGCCAACCTAAAGCCCTGCCTGAAAGCATGTAATTTTCTTGTACCGGGCTAATTTGTCCACACAATACATCATCCTCTTATGGTTTGAAGACTAGTCTGTCTAGTCCAGATCCAAAGAGACTTGTATAGGTGTTTACATACTGTACGTAAGTATGATTGGATGAAACATTTTCAATCAATGGACCGGTGATACTTCTTACAGCATGAAAATACTGTACAGACATCTTTGTTTCTCAATTGCATCGACCTGCACTATGATTTTATTTTTTGAAGAAGCGCATACACTATGGTAATGTATCAGTTTTATTTGTTTGTGCATAATGAGGTGTAAGTAATGAAGAGCGGAGCCTTACTGTAAAACAATACTACTCCTAGAAAATGATGGCAGACAAAAACAAAAAAGATGTTTTAAGTTAGTTTTGACTTCAAAGTTCTTGTTAACGTATGTTATATACTCGCTGCTATTTTATTACCCTGTTTTGTACATTTTCTTAATCATCTAGCTAGGGTCCTTTTTTATTATTTGACTAGATTATATACGTGAAACTCATCCTATTTATTACCTATATTTATGTCCTCCTCTCCTCTACAACATTAACAACACAACACAATATTCTCTTTCTAATTAATATTTTTAGCATGTTATAATCCATAATTTAACAAGTATTGAGAGAGTGTCACATGGAGAGTAGCGATTTTTGCATTTCGGGACAATAAGCAAACCCCAATCTCAAATATGAAGTACCAGAAGCTTCCCAATCTAAGTCACATAGGCAGAGGCGGAGCTGTGTGCAGTGGATGGCACGTGCCACGTTCGGTTTCAAAAAAATACTTTACAATAATAGAAGTCTATACAAATAATGTAAAAATAGTGATTTCAAAAGTAAAAAATTTGAATCTTGAAAATAATGTCTCAACAGTTTCCATTTAAAGACCACGGGAAACTTGAATCAAGAATTTATTTTTTGTGAGAAAGAAAAAAATAAAGCCCACGGTAAAGTCTAACTTTACACTTAATCTTGCTTCATAATTTTTCGTGGAACATGTGATAATATAAGTGAAGTCCCATTGAACAATGTGATCCCTAATTCAAATCCGCAACTGAAGAAATATGATGGTTACATATGGTTTTCGGATTTGGTCACCAAATCAGCAAGGGTGGACATGCAGGTGCAGGTAGTTGGGGGTGGGTTTGGCACGGGGCACCCCAATTTCATAATAAGTTCTATTTACTCCAACAGATTAGGTGCTTACAAGTATTCAAACAACTTGATTCTTCACACAACTCATGAAAGGATAGTACTCAATTTTAAAGATGAATAATTCAGATCACAAAAAAAAAATCTCAATGACTTCATTTAAAGACTACAAGAGAATTCAATGGAGCTTTTATTTTTGTTTTAACAAAAAAACAAAGTCTAGGACAAAAACGGACTTTACAATTAACATTTTTCTTCATAGTTTTACTAAAAATAACCAACAACGTCAATGGATTCTCATTAAACAGCGTCACCCTGAACCTAAATCATGGCTCTGTCATAGGCCGTTGGTCAGTTAGGCAAGTGGTGGGACGACAGGGTTGTGCTTTTTCTGAAGCAAAGCAACACCAAGCGGAGGAATTGATTCCGATTTTGTGGGTCCCCACCAGTGTGGATAATCCAAGCGAGAGGCTTCTTTCTTTGTTACTCCATGTTAGTAGTAGTATTATTTACATCATCACTATATGCTTGTATATAATGTACGGTGTCAAGTCCTGATCGAGTATATGATCAACAACTCATATGAGATGATGATGAGTAGAAACACAAGACTACAAGAGTGGATGTTTCCAGGAAGCAACATATATACAGCTTTCTCCTTTCCTATTATCAGATCAGAACCATAGTGCTTCCCCAACGCTAGCTTCTTGCATGTGTAATAAATAGTATATTACGTACGTAAAATTGGCAGTCCTGTCTGACTCTTGGGTAATTGAGGTTGGTTCGTTGAAAAAGTAATTTTTGTTTCTTCCTCAGACGAAAAAGATTGGCATCACTGAATTTGATGAAATGCTACTCCAACCAAGTATAGATTTAGATTAATTCACATTTGAAAGTGTGAGGCCATCACGACTCAAATGTTATGATCAATTTCTCACCTCGGTTGCACACGATCATCACCTCTATATATAACTTGATGATTACCACTTGCAGGTCCCTTTTTAAGGAGCTGGACCAACTACCGCTTTAAACAAATCATGCAGGAGAGTAACAAATGTGCTGACTTACTTGCACAAGATGGCAAAGCGCATTATTTTCCTTAGCAATCCAATGACTTATTAACACACTTTTCGTCCAGTCATTGAGGTAGAAACATTTTTTTTTGAGGAACACAAACATAATAGCATATAATAATTAAACAGTGGCACATCCATTAATACAAGACAGCCCAAAGGAAAAAGGAACCTAAAGAAATCCGCACAACACAGCCCTAGCAACCAAAATCAGACCCAACCAACTTACACAACAATAGCCAATACAAAGGACACACAACAATTCCTAACAGAAAACACCACCACGACACCAACACCGAACACTCCATAAACCTGCAAAACAAAGATTAGGACCAACAGAGATAAATCAATGAACACCCGATGTTGAGGAGCGCGATAAGCATGCACGCAGATCATCTTCTATATCCCTTTCCTGTTTCCACTTACTCCGAATGGGATGTGGGAATGCCTTATCGCAACCAATACTACCTTCAACACTGTCGACCTTTGTCCGCTTCTAGAGGGCCTCACAAAAGCATTATCACAGTCCACCAACTGATATCGCCAAAAAGCCACAATCCTTTTATCTAGCAGATTTCGAGGTCCCAAGGCAAAATCCTGAAAACCATCTCCAAACCTATCAGACGAGGAGTCCTCAATGCTCAACTGATGGTGATTAACACAAACCTTCTGAGATGCATGGCCATCAGGGCTACAAGGATGACTCACCGTCAAACATGGCTCTTGAACTTTAACTTCCACAGCCGAGAGATTGGGCATATGGAAAAATTGGAACCCTCTTCTCCGAATCCCAAAGGCAGTGACAACTGACTAAAAGAAACTCACGCCCCATAATGACCTTTTTTTTAGCCGATGGCAAAACTTCATACCCGTCTAATTTTTGCCAGATCCTTCAAGCCTTTCAAACCTATCAAATGACCCTGAGCCACAAGCAGGGAAACGACAGTCAACTTTAGACTCCGTAGTAGCACAACTAGAAGAAACAATGGCACAAGTGTCATTGGACACATGCCAGGTCATGTTTACCGTGAACAAAAAATAGAGTGAAAAGCCAAAAAGAGATTGTACAGTATATTCGTGAAATGTAGTACTATTCACGGAAAGGGGTAATATAAAAAAGAAGTCAGGTAGTCGACTAGCTATAGAGCTGTGCTACATGCACAGCAGCTGTGCACATACGTCTTTTTCTCCCGCCTCGGGTTCCACAAAGATGATCGGAGCCGCTCATTTTGTTCAAAATTTGTCGTTTAAGGTCTATGTAAAAAATGAGGTTCGTTCGATATCGTTAGAGACGTCAACAAAACACCCAAAATCACTTCAGAATTTAGGAGCGGCTCCGATCATCTTTGCGGGACCCGAGGCGGGAGAAAAAGACGTATGTGCACAGCTGCTGTGCACAGCTTGCTGTGCACATAGCTTTTCCGCTAGCTATAATAGTTTTTTGGGACAAATTATGCTTAACTTAGGTTAGCTTGACTTGATTAATTAATTATAACTGTGTATATAATATAGTGGACACGCGGCAGATCATGCAAAAAAGGTTTATTAATTTAACAGTTAATTAGAATGGAATAAAAACGTACAGATGTAAGGATAAGCGGGCAGTTGGTAAGATCATAGTATTATTATACTACTACTAGTATTAATTAGCTCTGTTAAAAGCAAAGCAAATTTGACAACAATGTATGACTAGGGAAAAGACATACTAGTTATACTACCATAAACCAACACCTGCCCATGCCTTTCTTTCTCTCTCTTTTGGTATACTCTACATGCAAGTCTTTAATTACCTTTCAAAACAACGTCACGGTTTAGTTTGGGAGCCAGCTAGCTATTATACTACTAGTTATTATAAGCAGTTTGTTAAAAGCAAAGCAAATTTGATGACAATATATGACTAGGCAAAAGACATGCATATCATAAACCAACACGTGCCCACGGCTGCCCATGCCTTCCTTTCTCTCTCTTTTGGTATACTCTACATGCAAGTCTTTAACCACCTTTCAAAACAACGTCATGGTTTAGTTTAATTGGCAGCTGGCTAGCTATTACGTACAGTATACTACTAGCTTTAGCTCTGTTTAAAAGCAAAGCAAATTTGATAACAATACATGACTAGGCAAAAGACATACCATAAATTAGAGGTGACAAATAGGCGGTTTGAAACGGGTCATAAGTTGAATATAGACAGGTCAAATATGGATCAATAGTAGACGGGTTAAAACGAGTTGAGTCATATATGAGTCAAGCCATACTCAAATCCAACCCGATCCGTTTACTTCCTTTTCTCCCCTTTTCAAATAGGGTAAATTTCACTTACCTCCCTTGAGGTTTTTGAAAATTACAAACACCTCCCCCTAGGTTTTGGAAATTGCACTTACCTCCCCTCTGATTTAGTTGTTGGCTGCACATACCCCCAACCATTAGTCAGCTGTCACTAAAGGTGACATAAATTAGTGAGGTCAGCCAAAAATGGAGATTCATTTCTCATTTTGCCCTCATCAATCTCTTGTCTTTAGCCTTTTATACCATCTTTTGCATTTCGAAAAATGCAATAAACATACACCAAAACACCACATGTTCTACACCAACAATAGAGAATACATGTTCAGCATTTTCAGCTAACCAAAAGTGACTTTTTTATTGTCTTTTCTGAACTTTTTAAGTTTTGGAAAAAAAATTACTTTTTTATGGTTTCTCTACATAAGAGGAATCTAAGAAGTAGAAAAATATGGACCAATTTGAAAAACTTAACTTAAAACAAAATAAATGAAATAAACAAGATAAACCAGCTTATTTTGGGCTTTTTCTAAAGTTTGAAAAATATGGTCCATGGTGTTTTAATTTTTTATTCTACTCGTTGAGACGAACCTAAAAATTAAAAATAATTGCCTCAAAGTTTAAAAAGGTTCACTACCGATGAGAAAAAAGCCAAGAAAATAGTAAAGTTTTTAAATTTTTAGGGTCCACAGATTTGTAATAAGTGAATGGGTGGGTGGTTCTTAATTATTATTCAACTACTTATTTATTTTTTTGGTTTCAGGCTACACATAAACATATATAAACTTATGTATAAATCTTTGGCATTTACATGAAATTAAGCTTAATTTGACATGAATGAAAATTTATTTCTTTGTGTTTTCAGGAAAAAAAAAAAAACTTGCTTGTATCCTTGACTTGTATAAATATAAATAAATCTCCGTAAATAACCAAACATAACTCTTTTAAAACCATCTTAAAAGCTCATAAATATTTAACTTTTTTGAGCCAACGGAAAATAAAAATAATATTTGGCATCTCAAATTAATTTTTGCTACAAAGACAAAAAAAAAAAAACTACTAAAAAAGTTTTTTAACTGTCCAAAATAATAGTTGGCATCTCAAGTTTTTATTTCTCTGTGTTAGGGAGCTTTTATTATTTTTGGTTCAATTTTATACTTGTCTATTGAATGATTAAAGAAATTCGTAACGAACTAGATAAGAATAAATGAAAATAAAAAGTTTCAAAATTTTATTTTTTTTGAGATTCCATATAGAGAAGAGGTGGCTGGTCAAATGTTAATATGGTTAATTTTATATTTTTTGAGTTATTTATTTATTCAAATAGACTAACATTATAGTAAGAAAATTTGTGAAGGGGTAAAAAAGTAAAAGAAAAAATTCTGTTAGCAGAAGTTACCAGACAACTCTGACTGGGGAGGTAAGTACAATTTTAGAAACGTAAGTGGAGGTTTGTGGTGTTGTCAGAAACCTCAGGGGAGGTAAGTGAAATTTACCCTTTCAAATATTATAGCTCAGAACCAATTTGCGAAACAATCTATTTCAAACTCTCACTCTCACTCTCAATCTCTTCCCTCTTTTTTCCTTCTGTTCACATCCAAAATTATCGACACCTATTTCTATATATCTTCCACTTATCATGTAAGAAATTAGTGTTGATTGGATTTATATTAAATGGGATTGGTTTCACTGAATCAAAATTATCAAACATGTACCGTCTTTCTAGAAACAGATTCTGCTCGGCCGAGAAATTGGACGTTAGATGTAATCGAGGCTAATTTGTTTCAGCAACCACACGCATAGTTTAAATCCATATGTTAAATCTATTTTTACCCTATCTAAACCCATGTAAATATGGATTTATGTGGGTTGGGTTGGGTTTAGCATGTATATGAACGGGTTGGATTGGATTAAAAGTGGACGGATTTAAATAGATTAAAAAATATGGATTAAAATTACCACATTTACCATAAACCAACACCAGTGCCCATGCCTTTCTTTCTCTCTCTTTTTTGGTATACTCTACATGGAATTCTGTAACCACCTTTCAAAACAATGTCACGGTTTAGTTTGGCAGCCAGCAAGCTAATCGTTGACCGGTCGATGAGATATTTATACTCCCAGTAGCATTAATTCTTTCCTCTACAAAAGGAAAAAGCCAAAATCAATTTTTCCCCATTGTTTACGAACCATTATCCTCTACCGTCTTCCTCCATTCGATCGCCCTCTCTCTCTCTCTCTCTCTCTCTCTCTCTCTCTCTCATAACATAACGTATACTCCTATCATAATATACATATATACAACTCTTGCACAAGCGCCAAAATTTGTACCTGTGCTATATATGCACGTAAGCGAAATGATATTTTGTTTTATTAATGTCATTTTATCCCTCATCGATTTACGACTTAGCATTCAATGAAAAAAATTTGGAAAGAAATAAAGTTTGGATATATTATACGAAAGGAAGTTTGAAATTGGAAGGGTGGAGAAAAAAAATTGTAAAATGAGAGGAGTGGAGAGGAGACGTGGGATTTTTTGTGATCTTACTTTAAATTTCTTGGAAACAAAAAGAGGAAGTGCCAAAAAATTTATAGTGCTAGATATTGATGTTAGTTGACAAGCCTCACTTAGCGAAATGAAGAACTAGATAGAGGGTAACAAAAGGCATCTTATAGAGTTTTTGATAATTAAAGATATATTAAATATTATCTTTCAATTTCTCTCACACGATAAAGTAATTCAATGATACGCACAGTATTGTTCTTGTTGATCAAAACTAAGAATCTTAAAGATTATTATTAACAAACAATAATGTTCTAGACACAGATATTTGAAAAGATTGCACATATTTGTGCTTAGAATTATTCGATGTATTTCACATGTGACGATTTCGAACTCAAGTTTTTTGTTTTTTTTGATAATCAAAACTTTACCCGAAGGTTTACAAAGAAATGAAACATCTCTATCTAAAATTGAAAACATACAAGAAGAGGGGGAAGACATCCAATTTATAGGAAGAACACCCCTAAGAGCTTTCGACGCCACTGCATTCGCAAGCCCATTCGCCTCTCTCTTGATCCAAGCCAATTCGCCTCTCTCGAACTTAAGTTCACTACGGAGCATCTAATATGAGGCCAGACACCTGTATCAAAATTATTTTTGCAGATTATAATGTGGAAAATTTTCCAATCCGTCACGAAAAGAGGTAGAGTAAACAAAGAAGAAAATACAGATGTAGGAAGACGATGAAAGAGGAGGCCCCACGAATCAGGCGAGAGGAAATTTCGTTGTTACGGAAAACTAAATACTGTAGTAGAGAAACAGACGTAACAGTACGTATCTTGGGAAACTTGGTGGGAAAAGGGGTTTGGCTGATATTAATTTTGGCAGTAAGCAACAGTACTCTGTCGTTGTACTATAAACGACACCTAACTCCACAATAGCTGTAGTAATATTGAATAGTAGGATTTTTCAACCTCCACATCCTTTATATTGCTTGCGAATTCTAGATTAAATTATTCCCAAGCAATTACCCAAAAAAAAGTAAAGAAAGAAAGAATTCTGGAGTTCACTTTTTATAGGAGTATTTAAAGAGAACTGGTATAATCACAATTCACAATCTCATCATTAATAGGAGAAGGGTATAACTAGGAGTCTAGAAGCGAAGACGCTTTGATTGGCAGGTATACTAAACCACACTTTCTTTTTTATTACTTCCTCCCTTCTCCTCTCCCTTGTGTTTGTTTGTATGCATCAAGAAAAAACAAGCTCTCTCTCTCATTTGCCTTTTCTTTTAGGGTTAATTTTCTTCTTTGAAATCTTTCACCCATTGGGATTCCGCTGACATTCTTGAAAACCCATTCTATACTTGACTTTGTCGATTCTTTTCCATTGGGATTCTGTTGACATTCTCGAAATCCCATTCTATACTTGACTTAAGTCAAACCTTTCTTTTTCTTTCTTGCGTTTTGCAGAGCAAGAGGATTGATCTCACCACCAAACTAAACGAAAACAGAAACCGACTGTCTAAATTTAGCTATCTCGGAATTTTTGGTGTGAAAATCTGCTATACTCTCCCTATTAAATAGAGCAGCCTCCAGGAATTCGCTAGCAATTTGGAATTTTTTTTTGCTGTATCGTCAATTATCTAAGGCTGCATTTTGCAGTGGTTTGGAGAATTCTAGTCCAGAAGTTCAAATTGGAAAACATGGAAAGGTTCCCGCTGGGATTTCTAACCGGGAATCAGATTGAAGGACGAGAGTCTTTAGTTGACACTATAAAGATTGCAGTTTTACCCATCGCAAAGGTTTTTACAATTTGCTTCTTGGGATTTCTTCTGGCATATTTCAAGATCTTACCTGCCAATGGAAGGAAGCTTTTAAACGGGGTAAGTAAGCATTTGAGAATCTAACGTTTTTATTCTTCTTTTCCTTTAGATTCTCCAATTACTTATCTGCCCTTTTTTAGCTTATGGGGTCTAATCCAGGGAAAAAGCTGCCAAACGCTCCCTCTCTTATGATTTAATTTTGGTATTGTAGTACGACTTAGATTGTATTTGTGAGTGAATTGAAGAGTTTGTTAAATCTTTTTGGTAGGTGGAAATGGGAGATTTCACTTCGATGTAAGTAGGAGATTTGGTGAAAATTTTGGCAGTCTTTGTATTGTTTGTCAATTAGAGTCTAGGCTGATCAGGAAACGTTGTGCTTTTAGAGTAGAGATAAAACTATCTAGATTTAGAGGCCTGCAACTTTTAAATTTTGCATGAGGCATTGTGAATTACCGAGATTGCTAGTGTGGGATTCTGACCAAGTGCAGCATTAAAATGACCGAATGTTGGTACAATTTCTAGTATGGCAAGTCTGAGCCTGACATGGTTCCCACTCTATTCACCATATATTTCTTTGCAATATCTAATCATTGATTTTCCAAAGAAACGATGCGAGTTTCACCTAGTGCAGTTTTCAGTTGTGCCAATGAATCCACAATCAGTGGATGATGACATTTTTTCGTTACTAAGTGCTCATTCTTTTCCCTTAGATGTCTTCTATTTGTCATTGTAGTGTTGTCTAGAGATTCTACACTCTCAGAACTGATTCATCTTTCAAATTATGTGGTGCAGTTGGTTTTTTCACTTTTACTACCATGCCTGATATTCTCTCAGCTTGGGCAAGCCATCACTCTTGAGAAAATGATTGAGTGGTAAGAATCAGATACGCTTTTCATGCATATCTGAAGCAGGAATAGTTTTTGCACTTACATGTTTTTCTCCTTCTACAGGTGGTTCATTCCTTTTAATGTTCTTCTGGCTACCATATCAGGGTCACTGATAGGATTAGCTGTTGCGTCCATCGTACGTCCACCATACCCGTTCTTCAAGTTTACTATTGTCCACATTGGAATTGGTAATCTGCTTCATTCTGGAGTAAAAGTCAAGTTAGCATTTGTTAATGCTTGATTTATGTAGTTCAATAACACATATAGTGCTCCTCTCTCCATTGTCGAGCATGTATCGAGGTTATTTGAGTTTCTGTCCTGGGTAGGAGTCCTGATGTTGAATTTTAATCACCATGGGTTGTGTGAGTGGTTTACAAAAAATGAAATGATAAGTGTCTTGTTATTACTGTTACCATGCATGCATCTATTACATTTAACTTGAGATTGTTGGGTTTTGTTTCATCTCAACTCAATAGTTCATGCATTGCTGGCAGTTGCACTTGCAGTGGGTGCAAAACCTCTGGGTTTTCTTGGCTCTGTGTTCTTATGTACTTGCATTTATGCAGGAAATATTGGGAATGTGCCACTTGTCCTGATTTCAGCTTTATGTCGAGAAAAGTCAAATCCTTTCGGTGACTCCGAGAAATGTACTCAAGATGGGAATGCCTATATCTCATTCGGACAATGGGTAAGTGATGCAGGACAAATAAATAAAAAGTTAGATCCTTAGTAATTCACATCTAAGGAGCTCTAGAAATCTGCATCTAGGAGTAAGGCATCCATACGGACCATAACAATACAGACAAAAATGATTCCATTTCATCAACTAAATTCCAATATCATTGGACTATACTAACAAAAATGATTCCATTTCATCAACTAAATTTCAGTATCATTGGTAGAGTTCTTCAAAATGGCTCTCGCAAATGATAAACTACAAAGAAAGATAAGATATCCTAGCGACATTTTCTAAGTGATAAATTCAAATATAACAACTAAATCTACTAAATAATATCCTTATATAGATAAGGATTACACAGATGTATATCCGTCTTGGATCAAATACAAATAACCACTCTTGTTCCCTGTCAGTAAATTGTGCTATCCTCTTTTGCATGCTGTAGCTCATACAGAAGTAATGAAAATTGCAGATTTCTTTGGGTATCAACTCTTTATTTCTTTTCTGCAGCATTCCTGAACATGCCGTTGTTGATCAGTATAGTTTATAACCTTCTCTATAACATTTCAGCTGTTGCTGGTGGTTTGCTGGTGGCTTGGTTGCCGATGGGGAGGGGGGAGGCAGTTGTGGTGGCTGTTTGGTGTGGGTAGGGTTTTTTTTTTTTTTTGGGGCTTGGCGCAATAGTGTGGCCCTGTCCCAATGGGTGTGGGCTTGTCCCAATGGGTGTTTTCCTGATTGGTTCCTTGCCAATTATGGATTGGGTCTTGATTGGTTTCTTGCCAATTAAGGATTGGGTCTTGGGTCTTTGGGCACAGGATTATTCTTAGATTTAGGAATATTGGACCTAAATTTAGGAATATGATGCTGTCAACACTTGTTCCTTTAGTCTTTGTAACAATTTCAAAGATTATAAAAATAAATAATTCACTGTTCAAAAAAAAAAAAAAAACATTTCAGCAGTTAGATCAGTTGCCGAGAAGAATAATATATACAAAGCTTGTTACTTGCATGACTATGTTTGGGGAGAAATGAATTTTCACTTATCCCGTCATTGGAGTAAAGATGTCCCTGTTTCATCAAAAACAAGAACAGACTAAACCATATAAAGTCGAAAGTTGTTGTTTTTTATTACAGATAAACATTTGTCGCACTTCAACATTCGGAGTTGTACCTATAACAGACTGCAGATACGAAATGATAATTATGGCCTTTTGCAGTTAAATTTAAAAGATCATCTGATACGAAATGATATCGGTTTAAGTACTTAGCTTAACGATGCAATCTTGCAGAAGGTACCTTGGTAACCCTTGTTTCATGTTTTCCTGGTATCTGAATGAATTCCTGTTGCATATGTCTGTGACTTAAAAGATTGTTTATCTATGCATTTTTTTTTTTGTTGATATTTCCAATGAAAATGACTAACATCTAATAACTTTTAATTTATATATGTATATCTTAGGTTGGTGCCATTGTCCTGTACACCTACGTTTTCTATATGCTCGCACCTCCATCCGAAGGTACCTTTGATATTGAGGACAGGCATCTTCCACTCAAGAACTCTCCAAAGGATAGCACTCAGGAGCAAGTTCCCTTACTTACGCAGGTGGCTATGCCAACAAATTCAGATGCTCCAAAGATAAGAAAGGTGAGAACCCTGCTTTCCATATGTTATATCATTGTATATTTGTTCCAGCTCCTTCAAGATCGCGTGCTGCTCAAAGGAGATGGAGAGAAATGACTCTGTACACAGAGAAGAGATATTGGCATGGCTGGTTAGGATGTTTTCAGTAAACCTCGCTTCAATATGTTGTTCTTTTGTTTTCTGCATTGAATAGAAATAGGAGCACATGGCTTTGGGCTGTTAACCTCCCTGCAGTTATAAATTCAAATTAATCTACTTTCCACCAAGAAATATACTTGGTTGAGGCTTGAGAGTAAATCAGTTTCTACTTAGGAGTACTAGTTTTCACTTAGGAAATCCAAATAACCTTGAGTGTACATATTTAAAAAGTTGTAGCAGTAGATTTTGTAGTTTGTTCATTATTGAATGCATGTCACACAAAGGTAACCCACCCTTAGACATCTTCTTTGAACTTTTGTGTATTCTTTGGAGATTTTGTTCGATGGATAGAGACAAAGGTTCTGTCGTCGGTTGCTGCTTGGAACTATTCCCTTTTCTTGAGAATGGCTTTTATGAAAGAAAACACTAAAAATTTCTCACCAAGATTTGATGGGACATTATACATCCTGTATGTGGTACTGTTATCCCCCCCTTGAGAGACGTCATGTAGACGTATTATGTTGGATAGCTTGGTTGGAGAGAGAGAGAAGTTGAAGGTCAAGCAAATCCTCAATACACTGCTTAGCCTTTTGCAAAAATCAGCTTGATTGGGACCAATAACTATTGTGCTCTCTAGCTCCTTATTTTATAAACTTCGGTGAAATGGAATGGGAATGCAATAAGTTTTTATGCTTTTGATGCAGATCAAAGATCTATTAGCTTTTGTGTTTGAGAAGTTGAAGGTCAAGCAAATCCTTCACCCCCCCATCATTGCTTCTGTAAGTTCAATCTTTTAATAGCTTGTTGATTGATAATTTCTTCACATTCTGCATGCTGGGGACTTTTTGTTAGTTGATTTGTAATTGGAATGCATGTGTTGTTGCATCATGTTTGGTGATCGTACACTCCAGTTTGGGGTTTTTTCTTCTTTGTCCAAAAGATTTTGTTGCACTGATAAAATTTATAAAGTTTTGGTTGTTGGAAATTTGATGTTTGGGAAACTCCACTTGATGTTCTGTTGTAATGTAAGAGCAAGGGGGTGTAATGACAAAAGACTGGCCTGCACATTATTAATCGAGTTTACTCCGAGTATTCTGATCCTTAGGTTTCAAAAAGGATTCTGGATTCAGAGCATCTAAATTAAAACCGGTTTATTAATGTTGTTAAGAAATAAGTATACTTTCAGTGAACACTTGAGGGTTCTGTATACGGTCTGCTTTATTGTCAAAGTTCTTGGCTCTCTAGTTGGTCTACCCATTTTGTCCTCACTATCTACCAATAAGTTGGAAAGCGTGTCTTTTCTGCAGATTTTAGCAATGGTAATTGGATGTGTACCATTTCTGAAGCGATTAGTCTTTACAAATGATGCTCCTCTTTATTTCTTCACTGACAGCTGCACAATTCTTGGGTATGCTCAGAACCTCCTGTGTGTGTATTTTGTTGTTTCCTTACCGTTGGATATTCTTTGCTGTTATAATTTACATTCAACGATGCTCTTACACATACATATACGTGTACATTGGTGTAACTCTACTTTTTGCTGATGAAAGAAGCAAGTTTCTTGTATAAAATAGGTTGCACAGTACAACTTAAGGCAAAATCGAAGTCAGGAAACACTGGAATCTCTTTGGATATGTCCTCATTACTGGGAGCTAGGAAAAACGAAAAACAAAAAGTGTGTGGAGTTGAAAGAATAATGTTGTTGTTTATACTTGAGTTAATAGTTCATGTGCAAATTAATTTTGAAGCCCGGTGGAATTTTAAATGGTGAATAAAAGCAGAAAGCATCTGACTGTTAAATTCCACGTAATTCCCATAGCTACCAGTTTGTGGTCACTGGTTTCTGTGTATGTTTGGTCAAAAGCATGCTTTGTGGACAGCGCCTGAGTTCTTGATCCCATGACCAGTCTAACACAACCCACAACGACTAGTTTGAGACAGTTAGAAACTCATCCGTTTTGTCAGTTTCTAGGATTTCGGAGTTGCATTGCAAATGACCCCTCACACCCTACTTTAAACTATTCTTATGGCAAGTGTCAAACTTATTTAATATAATCCTTCTTGATTATTGAAAGCATTTGCTACTAATGCTGTATAATTTCTTTTTACTTTACTTGGTTTTATTGTCAGAACACTGCTTTAGGAATAGCAGAAGTTTATGCAAGTGTCCACCTACAAAAGTTTGACGTGTTTTGATACTTTTCCTGCAATTTTTGTAGCTTTGGTAATGTACTATGATACTTTTTCTGATGTTTTCATTTCCTTGGCATCAAGAATGATATAGTTGAGTCTAAACCAGCTTCAGAAATGCTTAAATAAACTGTTCACACCGGAAAGTTCCTATTAAAATGAGATTTGTTATCCAGTGTCACTTGGTTCTAATAAGGTGCTACTCTTTAAATGTTTCAGCCTGTAAGACCAGGACAGCCCCCAAGATTGTTTTTTTTCTACTTAACACAACTATTCGCAGACCTATAGGCTGAAGTTAGCTCTAAATTCAAACATTGTTGATATCTGACATTGTTTTTAACTCTCAGGGATGCGATGATTCCATCCATTTTGTTGGCATTAGGTGGCAACCTTATAGATGGTGAGTTGACCTACTTATTGGTCATGTCTCAGTACTTTAACATGTCCTAATCGCAGGGAATCTATGGCTTTTATGATCCTCAGTCCTAGATTTGTTTCCTTTCCATTGCAGTGCAATGATCTCATTGTACCTTCCCCACTATTGGCCTTTGAGATGGCATACATGAATTAGATGGCTTACAAATTGGGGTTACTTGCAGGGCCGGGGAGTTCAAAGCTTGGTATTCGGACAACTGCTGCAATTGTTTTTGGGCGGTTGGTTTTGGTTCCTCCAGCTGGACTTGGCATTGTCATGTTGGCCGACAAGCTCGGTTTCCTTCCTCCTGGTGATAAGATGTTCAGATTCGTCCTTCTCCTCCAGCATTCAATGCCCACATCTGTGCTTTCTGGTAATACCTGAATCCATTATAGTTATGTGTTTTCCGAAGCAAGAGATTAAGCCAAGCCAAATTTAGTGTGTCATCCCTAGACGTTGTTTGCCGTACATCAGCTACTCCGTTAGATAAGCCGAATTTGCGGACAAGTATATATCGTGGATCCCCTTTTTCGAAGGTCAAACCTTTTAATGCCATGCGCACGGCATTCAACAAGACTGTTCTTCAAAGCACATTAAATGCCAGTGACATCACTGCATCTGCATGAGAAATATAGTGTCGTCACTAGATACCTGTGCATTCTTTCTGCACAGGAACAATAAGAACCTTCAAGTTGAGCATGCAATCCTAAGTGTCGTTTTGTCATACCCTTTAAATACGGATACATATGCATATTAGATGATTCCCTAATCAAGGTTTGCAAACAATGTTGAAACTAAGGCACAGGATAAAGCCCACTCCAAGCAATTTGTAGTAGGAATATGATGAAAGGTAATTGTGAATTGTGATACGTTGATTGACAATTTTACTTGTCCCTTTTTTGTAGGTGCTGTAGCCAATTTGAGAGGATGTGGGAGAGAGGGAGCAGCTGTGCTGTTCTGGGTTCATATATTTGCAATTCTTTCTATGTCTGGGTGGATAGTTCTCTATCTCCACATTCTCTTCTAAATTGCACGTGGTGCTCTTTTTACATTATCTTCACATGTTCTTCTAAATTCCACCACATACGATGCTGTTGGGCTGAAATGAGGGGAAGGGAGCAGCTGTTACTCGCCTGAGTATCATCTTTTGGCAAAACCATTCGCTATCTGTGGCTGGTTGTCACATTGGCATTACCCCCTTCCACTGTTTTTCTTCGGAAGTCCGTGTTAATAGCAAATCGAAAACGATAACCATGAGAAATGTGTAAAAAAGAGCTGCCAGAAGGCGCTTCATAATTTTGCTCTGCCGCTGTATAAATATATGTGTTTTAGCCTCTTTTTTTTTTCTACGATCCAATAAACTTGTTTTAGGTAGCTAGCTAATTTAATATTCTTGTTCACTTTCATCTTTGGTTAACCAGTTCTTTCTTTTCTTTTCTTTATCTTTTTGGGGTGGTATTGGTATTTTCAATGGGAAATGATTTTGTCGCTCCTTTTTTTTTTTTTGTTAACACTACTCTCCTTCAAGTGTATTTTTGCACAAAAAATACACTTGCAGGAGAGTGACGATAATGAAAAAATGGAATGGCAAAATCAGCATCCTTTCAATTCGAATCTCAAACATTGCTGTTGTCTCATGTCTTTACCATGTCTTTACCGTCTCTGTTGTATGGGTGGGTATTTAACTAAAAGGGAGACTTAGCAAAAAATCTCTTATATTTATATTTTTTGAGCTCAAGATCAAGCATAATTTGCAATCAAACATAAGGACAAATGTGGGTATCCTATTAAAGTGCCTAAAATCTTATGGTATCCTATAAAAGTGTCTAAACCACTAGGATCCTGTAATAAGAAAATGCACCCTAAAATCCTATGAAAGTGCCTAAACATGTGTTGGTCTTATGGTTAAAAAACTCAAAAAGTTGAAAGATCTCTACTGAAAACTATTTTGCTAGCATCTTTTTCTTAAATGAAAACTATTTTACGGCTAATTTTCCTTGGTATTTTAAATAGAAACAAGTCACAAGAGAAGAAAGGGACGCTCCAATTCTAAATTTTCCCTCTACCAGGAACAAGTCCTGGATTCAATTCCTATCGTGGGTTCCCATTTTCAACTTCTCAAAACGAGTCACAACTTGTTTGTCAAATTTAACTTCTGCACCATTCCTAACATGGAGAGAGGAAAATAAAGCATACATTACCACATGGATTTTGTGCACGATGCCCTATCTGAAGTCATGGCCGTGGTATTCCCCATCAGTTGACAGATATCATTTGCAGGAGCATATGGAATTATTGATCGAGAACTTTGAATCTGCACGGACTTGAACCAAATCCAACTCATAAGAATAAAAAGAACTCTGTCAAAAAGGCCCAAACTCACCAATTCAAGAACTCAACCAGAAGAGTATGAACACATCCACCTAATCACAACACCTTTTTAACAGGAAAACACTAAGATCAGATTCTAATAATCAGAGAACTTAGAACAGCGACCACCACCTCCTGCTCCTGTTCTCCCTATGGTTGGGTGGCCAGGAGCGAGAACTGCGATTAGCATGCTGTCCCTGTCCTGGAAAGTCATGGTGGCCAGTTGGCCCTCTTCTTTCTGTCAGAGGATTGCCCAACCACAACACAAGAACAATGCCTACAAGACTGACAATTGGAGCAGCAGCAAGAAACAACCACCTTCCTCTTGTTGTGTCCCCTGTGGCATGCTCACGTTCCTCCCTTACAAAATCTGCCTGCTGCATTCCACCTACTCCGCCATCGTCATTAATGTCTGAGGAACTATCCTCCTCACTCATCTCCCGCGGCTGGATTTCATTAATCTCTAAACTAGAGCTAGTAGTGTTCCGCTTACCTTCCTCATAATCTTTGTCATCAGTTGGAAGCTCGTACCGACAAAGGGGGCATGAATTCCGTGCTGTTAGCCAGGGTAAGATACAGGAAGGGTGATAGAGGTGAAAACAAGGTAGCTGATTTACAACAGTCCCAACAGAGAGAAAATCCTTGCAGATTGCACATGCCAAACCATCCTGCTTCTCATGCTCTTCACTGACAACCACACGAGGTAAACTATTCACAAAGGACACAGCTGCAGGAGGTGCTCCTCGTCTTGAGTCATCAGCCTCAGCAAGACGCTCAAGCAATTCATCAAAGCCTCTTGAATCCACATAATCCCCGGAATTCCCAACAAAAGGCAGTCCCACTGGTCCCTCCAAGTTAGCAAGTAAGTCAGCAATATATGTTTGTCTCCTTTCCCCTATTCTAACACGAATGGCTCCCTCAAGTTCAGGAGAACGAAGCTGTCTACGCCAAGTTACAGGCCCATTGCTCGCAATTCGACCTGATGAACTTTGGGGGTGAACCCCTGCAGAAAATTCTGCATCATTTTCCTCAGCATCAGCTTCTTCCCATTCATTATCTTCTTCTTCTTCATCGTCGTCTTCTTCTTGGTCATCCGAGTTCCATTGGTTGAGACCCGCACGCATGGGGTCAATATCTGTATCAGTGTCAATATCACTTCCAGCATCTGCGTGGATAAAAATTTCAGTATCCAGGAAACTATGTCCATCCACAGAAGCATCGGAATCCCCTCCATAAGCACTATATGAAATGGCATCACTCTCACTCTGGAAAGGCCTGTATCCACTAAAGCTGACATTTGATTCACTCTCCCCATAAAGAGAATCAAACCCCTCACTTTCAGTATCAGACAGTGCCCTCCTCCATCTTCTGGACCCACTTGGAGTGCTTCGGGGACGTGTAAGCTGCAGGAACCTAGCAGCAGCATCGGTGTCTGCAGTCTGACTTTCATTATCAGGTGCAGTTGAGCGGCTTTGCCTCGCAAGGCTAATCATATGTGAAAACTGCTGTGAAAACAAATTCTCAATTGACTCAGAACTGCTGTGCCTTGTTCTACTGACTCTGGTTGTCTGCCTCCGATGAGCGTCTACTGTTGGAGTTCCAAATTCTTCGAGAAATAAGAACTTACAATCTCCACACATACTGAATGCTTCAAAATGCCCAGCCTCATTATCAGGTGAGAGGATTCTTTGGCATAATACACATGCTGCTGGCAGGTCAGAATGGTCAACAACAGGTGCATGATTGGTGTGACCAATAACTGAAGCACCGTACATGCGACCAATCACAGCAGATTGACGCAATTCCTGTGAAATACCTTCTGAATTTTCATCCATCTGTTAATGTGCTGAAAAAGAAGACAAATTAAACTCAATGATGGATGGAAAAAAGCATCACATGAAAGAGAATACCAAATCCAGAAGAAGTCAAAAAAAATATGCACTAAAAAAGAGTTAAACTAAAGCAGCAACCAACCATGTGCAGGTAGCAAATCATTCAGTTAGAGGAGAGCCAAAGGAGAAAACTGTGTAATAACTGAACCCGAAAAAACATGTCGCATTATATTTCAAGGCTATCGTTGCTTGATGGTAGCACTTAAAGATGAAAGAATTCATAAAGAACACAACTAAAATATGTCGTTCGATCAAAAAAACTCATTACCCAAGGGCAAAGGAAAAAAGAATGCTAATCATAGAGGAAGCAAAGCCACAGAAGAGACAAGCAAAACATATCAACGTGATGTCATACTTAGTGCATACTAGTTTACTTGCAAAAAATGATAATGGGCCTTATGGTGTTGTTTGGGAGAATAAGAAGGAAAAGTGTATAGGGTGTTGTGTTATCTAACCCTAACACAATCAACTCTTATTTATATAATGGGAAATCATAACATAAGACTATTAACCAATGTGAGACTAATACTAATACTATATTCTAACACCCCCCTCAAGCTGGAGACTCTCCAGCTTGTTACATATCAACCAACGAAACAATTACCTCAACTACTAACAACAATAATGAAAAAAAACAACCAACTTGTTAAAACAATGGAAGAACTTTCAATAGCAACGACCAACAAACAACTTCAACCAACGAAACGGCTTCAACAAACGAAACGACTTCAATGACTTCAACGAACGAAACGACTTCAACAATTTCGACGACTTTAACGAAATAATTTCAACGAATCAACGAACGAATTCAACGACCAACGAACAATGAATGAATTCAACAACCACTGACCAACGAACGATTTCACCGACCAACAAATGACTTCAACGAATCAATGATCGAATTCAACAACCAGCAAACAACGAACGAATTCAACGACCAACGAATCAACGAATGAATTCAACGACCAACGAACGACTTCAACAGCAACCAACTTTAACTACCATCAACCAACTACCAATGTCAACGAAATAGACAACAAAACAATATACGTTACCACGCTCACCAAAAGCATGGCCAAAAACCTAACCACGATACCCAGAATCACGGCTGCGACCATGATCATGACTAAATGAAGAACCACACCCACCAGAGATAGCGGAAGCATAATCAGAATTAGATTTCATTGCAAATATGTCTGCGTGCAATGAGAGGCAACTAATGGATCAACCACCAATATTCCACCAACTAAAAATAAGCATAAAACAACTACCAACAATACCAATACAAATATACCTTCGGCAACCAAAAGTAAAACCAGAGAACTTATCTGACTAGTCATAAGTGATGGAACAGTACTAAACAGCGATGAACAGTAATAAGTGAATAGTACTGATGATGAACAGTAATATGTGAACAGCGCCGATGGTGAACAGAAATTGGTGAATAGTGGTTAATGGCTATAGATTTCAGTTTGGGATTTCAAAGGGTGGGAGAGATTAGGGTTAAGATAGAGGCCAGGATTAGAGTTGTGATTTTAGGGTTTCGTGATGAGATGATGATGGCAGTAGAGGGTGGCAGCTAGGGTTTTGTATATCTAAGGTGGATGGTGAACCCGCTCTGATACCATGTTGTTTGGGAGAATAAGAAGGAAAAGTGTATAGGGTATTAGGGTGTTGTGTTAACTAACCCTAACACAATCAACTCTTATTTATATAATGGGAAATCATAACATAAGACTATTAACCAATGTGGGACTAATACTAATATTATATTCTAACAGCCCACAATATCAGCCTCATTCTTCTGATTTCTCTAGAAGTTACCTTTGCTCTTCATAGTTAAGATCACATAGTTATGTAACAGTCGATATCGTTACATAACTGTTAAGTTACCAGTAGTCCCAAAAGCTTAAGTTAGAAAATGGGCCCAACAACGTATATCAAGCTATCTAACACCCTCCCTCAAGTGCAACCCTGTCTTGCACGTGGAGATGCAAACATCCATACATATTGCGATAGAATGCAAAGGGGAGAAACATAATATAAACGGGGACATAATGCAAATAGGGAGACTTGAACCCAAGACCTCTTGCAACCTGACCTCTGATACCATGTTAAGTTATCAATAGTCCCAAAAGCTTAAGCTATTAGGAAATAGGCCCAGCAATGTATATCAAGCTATTTAAGAATACCGATTTTTAAACCATGGTTTTCCATTACCCTAAAACTTCCATTTTCTAGTTAAAGGTATCACAAAACACTTACATTAGCTATCCAAATCTATCAACAATACAATACAATTACAGTCTACATGTAATGTTCAATTGATGGGGTTATGGGCGGAGGAAGCCTGGAAACAAACCTAACCTTTGGCAATATATATGCATTGAAATAGCGGCCCCCCTATACCTCCAAAAAGTGAGGAACTCAAGGAACGTTATGCCGTGGAATCATGCCCTAAATCAAAGCCAGAAAGCATCATAGAGTGATGGCCTAGAGACCTGATTCTCTCTAATAAGCAAATGGATACAACTCTAGAATCAAGATACCATATTATGATACACTGCCTATTAGTGAATCCAGCAAGCTTGGCGACACTGCTTTACGATAAGATAAACGCAAATCATCATTTGGTTCTTTCCAATATGATGGATGATTTTCTAAAAATATAGTTCAGCCTATTGCAGCCAAACGATCCCCCCCACCCCCCGTATCCCCTATAAAAGCACATGCAGGATAAGGGGTTCAAGTGGCGGTCTCACCAGATTGGATTTGTAAACGATAACCATGGATACATCAATTTCTTTCTTGATGTGCTGTACAATTAACATACCTAATCTGACAAAACAATGTCAACTTACATCCCCATAAGTTTCACAGGGAGAAAAGGAAAAAGAAGAACGGACGCAGCTGTACAACAGGTAAACGACCACTGGCAGGAATGCTGTAATTTAATTTCCAAGTACAAGCATAACTGTGATTGGGACCGAAGGCTCAGTTGGTTTGTTTTAAAAGCCTAATTGCAAAAGTATCGGTTTTTAAGTCGGGGTTAAATTGAAAATTCAAGACTCTTGAATCTCCCTTGAATCAAGAGGTTTCGGTTATAAACAGCAAAAATTAAGAATACAATAAATAAATAAAATGCAGAAAACATCCAAATAACCACCGACAGATCAAATGGAAAACCGTATGCAACTGGAAATCGAATGTCATGTGAAGTGGAAAAAGCTAGCAGAAAGAGAAGCAAATGAAAGATAGAGGGTTCAAAGGCCACCCGAGACTTTACCAGACAAAGGGACGCAGGTTGCCACCGACGGTCAAAATTTCCATGACGAAATCATGTTATCAGCTTCGAGGATTCTAGGTTACAGATTCCAATCAGAAACCAATTCAAAAGAAAGAAAAAGACATCATCAACTTTTGGTTGATACAAGTATAGACGGAGAGAAAGAAGCAACGAAATAGGGGATTATTATATTGAAGAAAGAGGGGCGCAAAGGAAGTCAAGGGTGCAAAAAGGGAATGGATCGATCTGAGGAGTATAAGTTTGGGATTTTGAAACAAACAACCAACTAGTATAATGATGTGTAAGACGGATGTATGGCGATGTGTTGAGTTGAGTTGGAGGAATTCTTAGCATAAGTCAAACAGATAGTCGTCAGAAATTGTGTTTTCCCCATCGGAAGATGAAGAAGAGAAAGAGAGGAGGGAGGCAAGGGACCAACCAACCAACACCCCCATACCCATAGTGCGATATGAAATCTGTCTTTCTGTCTGTCTTTTCACTTTCTAATGGAGTACTAAAAAGCTTTCGTTTTCCATGGTGGGTGGGTGGGGTTCCTTCGATTAAGTCGAGAGAGAAAGAGTAGTTGAAACTTTCAAAACCCCCCCGTGAAGAACAAGGACAAGAACAAGAGGACGGGTCCGAGGGGAGTGGGAGCGACTATCTTGCGCGCGTGAATTGGACTCGCCAAGCAAACACATATTCCAACTCATACTATATGTAACTTTCAATTCCACCTACCTTGTTATTGGAGTTCCACTCCTCATTCGGTCTTTGTGATTGGAGTTACAATTCTTCCAAGCTACCCAAAACAATCCTCCACCGTCATAGATTTGTTACTAGTTGCATACTACAGGGGTTTTTTTTTTTTTGTCTTATTTGGCACAACATTATGAAATTAGATGAAAAAGATCAAAACGTTGGAGTGTTTCCTATGTATATAATCATGGCAGTTGGCCTAACTATTGTATAGCCATACATATGTGTAGTGAGATTTGTGTTTTAAAACTGTATAGTTGTATTCCTACTTTAGATACTTAAGACATGATTTAAAATGTATTATTGTGATTAATAGTCAGCTACACTGTTTCTAATAGAAGTTACAATTACACTATGTCATTTAGTGCTAAATCACAAGTGGTCATCATCCTGTGTCTTAAGGTGGGTTTTATGCTAGTTTTTTTATCTTATGTCATTTAGTGCTAAACAACACAACGTTTACTTATTTCATTTGGAAAAGAGGTAGAATGTATTATTAACGAAACTGCTAAAGGGGTTTGAATGACAAAATTTGTTGCTAGTTTGAATTCAATATTCGCGCGGAACAAAAAAAAAAAGAATTCAATATTCGCAAATACGTAGTACATAATAGCTAGCAATATTAAGGGATGAATATTGATGGGGAATTACCAACTATAGATATCTTTTAGGGAAAAAAACTGAAATGGTCATTATAATTAAGTGTTTGTGTCAACTTGGTCATTATAGTTGTAATTGGCTTAATTTACACTTTATACTTTCCATTTTGTTCCAACTTGGTCTAATTACTAACCGCAGTTAGTTCGCCGTTAGTCTTTTTAATAGAAAAATCAAATGGCCCCTTTTTGGGGTTAAAACAATAATTCTCTCATTCCCCTCTTATCCTAATATTAGGGGTGTGCACGGGTCGGGCGGTCGGGTTTGACCCTCGAACCCGAACCCGACCCCAACCCAACATGGCGGGTAACAAATATTTTAGGCCCGCAAACTTAACCGAAAAAGGGTAAGAACCGTCCGCGATCCCAATTCTTTACGTCGGGTCGGTTCGGATCCGATTAAAAATTGAATTAATCTTTATGAATTGGTCAGGTTGAGTAAGAAACGCACCAACCTCAGTTGCATCTTTTCTTAACTAGTACAAGTAGTACTGTAGTGGCATGACTTCCCTCTGCACAAAATTAAAAGGAAAGAAAATAAAGCCTCATAATGTGGTGCCTTTTATTTGTAAAGAGGGAACTTATTATATTTTTTGATTTCCTACCTAAACTACCATACATATTACACAAGGTCACATGTACTCAAAATCCCCAACAATCCTGTTTCAGTGCATCCACAATAGTTGGATCATATTGCGAGATTTCAGTGTATTGAAACTCTCACTATCCAACGTATCTTGAGATTTCTATATAGTTAAATTTTGATAGGATCCAATGATCATCACCGCGGTATCTTGAGATTTAGGTGAACATAATAACACTCGTCGTCGTCTGTGTATCACTATTTGCGTAAGAAACATTCAAAAAATGAGGGTTATTTATTTCCTCACGAGGAGATTCGGAATCTTCTCAGTTCCACATTCAGAAAACATCTTCTCTCAACTATGCAGCCGTTATCACTTTTGTCTTTCTTACCCCAAATTGCACAAAATACAGCTATTATTCTCCCCATTGTCTCTCTGTTTTACTTGGCCCGTACAACGTATAAATATGGAGTTCAAAATACAATTTCTTCCTGTCTCCCCAATGTCTTTTGATTTCCTTCTTTTCCTTCTACACCCACCATAGTATTTAACTACGTTGAGCTCTTCCTGTACTTGATCCGTAATCCATGTCTAGGTACACCTACGATGTGTGCAATACTATATATTATTATCTCACCATGTTCTTGTTACTTCTATTTCTAGGTGTTAATATTATCTCTATAATTGGTCTGACATAATTTATCCAGCACGGCATGGGATGAATCATGTACTGTTTCTTCACATAATATGCATTTATGATGTTTAATTGTGTATAATGTGTACAGGAAAATACAAAGGTCAGTGTGGAGAGATGGAGGACACAGATTTAGGAGAAGCCCACGAATCTCAGCCCTTGATGCATGGAAATACTCTGAGGAGGAGGAGGAGGAGGACCACCACCACCAGAGACCACCCTCTGGGGCCAAGAGAAAACTCTATGAACAAGTATGTACTCGATTCAGTCTTATCCAAAACCCCAAACAGGTGTATAAGATTTTTCATATACTATTTGATTCTTCCTTTATGTCACCACTAATTTCATTTCGTCACATCAACTTGATTTTTTGTCGAACTTGCTTTGAGTAGCTCTTGTTTTGGTGCTTATTGCTTTGACTGGCTCTACTATATTGTGTTTGTCTTTCAACTTGAGAGAAACAGATATGAGTCATTACTTCTTCAAGATTCTAAATGGCTTCCAATCTGATCTTTATGGCCGCAAAATTTTGTTCCCATTTGAACATGAAATGCTCTATTGCTTCCAAACCTTCAACCTATTGTTTGAGTACTGCTAGTTTTAGCATTCCAATTTGAATGGTGTGCAGAGTACAGAGCACCAAAATCATGAAGGTCTTTCAACCAACAGCGGTGAGTCACTCTGCTCTAAAAAAAATATCACCGTGGTTTTTAATTACACATATTAAGGTTTCTTTCATGACTCCCCTTAACAAATCAATTTATTTCCTAAATCAGAAGAGCCATTGGTTGGAAAGGGTAAAGAAAGCACAAAATTTGATGATCATGCTACCTCCGCAGGTTGTGCTGCTTTCCTAAATCAAATTTGCCAATTTGCTGTATCAATCATGACGATAACGTTGTATCACTGTGTTAGGTCAATCATCAGCCATATCACCCGTTTCTTTTATGCCAGAAAAACGCATCTTTGAGCTTGTTGTCGACATATTGCAAAGGTGATTAGGCATATTCTTTCACACCAAATTTAGGGTGACAAACCATCATGACCTATTTAAAGTTCAAAAAAAAGGAGAGAGTGATTAGAAAGAAACATAATAGTGTTAATTTCTTGGACTGAATACTGTGCTTCTTGAACTTTGTTATTTTGATATTAGGCGAGACACATATGAAATATTTGGTGAACCAGTTGACCCAAAAGAGGTTTGTTTTCTGGTTCTTTGCCATTTGATTTGTGGATGTTTTGGGCCCTTGTAACACTTATAATTGATGAGAGTTTTTCTGCTTCAACAAGGTCGAGGACTACTACGAAATCATTGAAGAGCCCATGGATTTTGGCACCATGAGGGCTAAACTGCATGAAGGATTGTATAAAACTCTTGAGCAATTTGAGGTTTGTTCATGAAAAGTTAATTATTGTTATACTTTTTTATCAACATTCTATTTGGTTGCATTTATCCGACACCTTGATTGTATTTGTTTTACTTTCTAGTCAACATTATTGTGTTTCCTTGAATTGGTAGCTAAATAGTATCGCCGATTCTCCAGACATAACTCATATTCTATGTCTGAACAAGGACTCTCGGATCAAAAAAGAAAAGAAAAAAGGAATCTTTCCCTGCTTTCCCTCTTTTCAAAGCATCCTTCAAAGAAAACATTTTTTTCCTTGCATGCATAATCTTTTAAGAAGGGACCAGGATAGGGTAATGCACAAACACTAGAAAGTATAATAGGGTCATGCTAGTCAGGTGACAGTTTCAATCAATTCCTATTTCAATTCAAGAACGGAATTCAAGTTTTGGTTTTGAATTGGAAACTAAGAAAGCAAAAGGAATTGTGGTTTTGAAAAGCAAGTGAGAAAAAGTTCTACGACTTTGAATCCGGTTCCCCTCTCATAACTTGACTTTTGCTAGGTTAAAGACTATCCATCAAAATCATCATAAAATATTCATAGATGATCGATTGGCATAGGATATCTTTGCGTAGTACAAGTTGTTATGACCTATATCTAAGTACGACTCGTCTAATAGCACACCTTGTTTGCCAAGTATAGCCTATCTCAGCCAACTCAATGAATCAACACAAACCATGTATGCAAAGTGTTTGAAATCTAGACTACAAACACAAGAAATTGATAGAATAAGAAGCATTCAAACCATTCATTCGAAAAATGAAATTATCCTTAAATCATAAAACCAAGATTTCAAAGGAATAGTCTTAGAACACATACAAAACTCAAGCTACTTGAAAGGAAACCTTCATGTAACCCTAGAAACAATGTTCAGCCGCCCATGGAAGGAGAAGATTTCATGTTCTTTGGATTAGAACTCATGCTTCCTTGAATCTCCTCCCTTTTATTCTCTTTCCTCCTCCTTTCTTCTTGCTTCACATTGAAGTAAGTCTAAGTGAGTTCCAAGGCAAGAGTTGTCTACCCTAGGATGGCTCCAAGGGCTTATATATTGCTTCAATCCGAAGTTGGCTCTTTAAGGTACCAAAAGGTAAAAGAAAAGGCTGTTGGTGCGGTTTTATCCGGTTGGATAGACTGGACACATGGCTTGAATTAATATGCTAAGGCTGATTCTTTTGGCTTGTCCAGTTGGATTCAAAGTGCAACCGGTCAGATTGAATTCTTTTGTGGCCGTTTGCCTTCCATCTCGCCTCGCGCCTCACTCCATTGCTCCCAACTTCTATCCATCACTTTCAATTTCTCCGTATTAGCTCCGAATCCGTCATATTCCACCTCCAACACCTGAAATGCAAATGAAGTGTATAAATCTCCAAGTAGCATGATTATAGACTTATGAAATGTAAATTGGGGAGCCTATCACTAATTTCATGTTTCTGGCCATTGAAGGCATAGAAAGCTATCATAGCCATTATTGTATTCCACATTATGTTTGCATCTTGATCACAACCTGAATATATGCTCTTTGGGTAATATGCAGCGCGATGCATTTCTAATACCAAGAAATGCGATGCATTTTAACTCTACGGCTACTATATATTTTAGACAGGTATGTAATCAAATTCCAACCAGTTTATGGAAGAATTATAGCTATCAAAAAGATTTGTAGATTAATGGAATACCACTATCTGATATATTCACAGGCTCGTGCCATATATGAGCTAGCTAAGAAGGTTTTTCATCTTTTGAAAACTGCTCCGGAAAAGTTGGAACTGGAGTTCCCGGTGACAAGACGGAGATCATGTAGGAGGCCCAAGGGAGAAGGCAAGAGTTTGAATTTTAACTCATGTCGTAGAGTAACAACAAATTTCAAAACAAAGTCTTCTTCAAGCTGTCCGTCAAATCTCAGGAGAAGTATCTGGGGAAACCCTGGGTTCACTTCTACATCCAACAAGAGAGACAATGATTTTTCCGCTGGTAAGATGTAAATTTTGCCCTTGGCTTTTGGTTGAGTAGGAAACATAGCTTTACATTATTCTGATTAGCTTTAACTTCGTGAACATGCTGATAATGGGAATTTACACAGAGAGATCTCTCCTTCGCACATGTAAGGTCATGACAATTCTATAGAGATCATACACTTTTTTCCAAAGGCAAATGCTAACTTTTTTGCATGCTTTTATTACTGATTTACTAATAAGCCATGTCTTTGCTTTTCCTTAAGAGACAGCACAAAATTTCCACTTCACCAACTAATCATCTTGTTAGACACTTTTAGGCAAAGACGTTAGTGCTTCTTTTTTAGTGTGTTCCTTGAGCAATAGGCTGCCAATTTTGCAATTCAGAAACAGTAATCAAATTCAAGTTTCTCAGACCTAGTATGACACTTACGGATATTGTGGTTTTGACTTCATCAAGCTTTCCATAAAGCTTCTCATCTTTTGGTACTTATTATCTTTCTACCTTCCTGTGAATAGTTGTTAGAGATGGTCAAAGATCAAATATTGTTGAAGCGGATCGGCGTTCCACATATAGACCGTTGATGTCGTTCCAAAATGAAAATGATTCTATTGTCTCAACAGTTTGTAGTGAACCAAAGTTACTAGCACATGTAAGATTCATTTCCTTCTTTTTATGTGTGCACGGGCAAACTTAGCAGTAGTCTCTAATCCATGGCGTTTTCTTCCTTTTTTAAAAATATTTTATAATTTCTACAATGCAATTGTATGGTAATTTTATTTTGATTGTTAACATTACTTGGTTTGGTCATATCTCATGTGCTATTTGAAATTCCGTATACATATGGCATTATTGCCGCCATAAAGTTTTTGCTTATCGTAATAGAACTCATTATTTATACCTTCTGTTTGTTTAGGCGAATCAAAGGGATATTAGCTACCAGGAAAGCTTGATGTTATTTGCTAAAGATTTAGGACCAACAGCCCAAATGATTGCCAACCGGAAGTTAAAAGGATGGAGTAAAGATTCTCCCGTTTTCCACGCTCCACCATCAAACAGCAGGGACCACACTTCGACATGTCCATTTCCAGCTGCATTTGTTTCTGCCCAAAAGGGTCCTGCTACTCTGGATACGCCAATCACTAATCCATCTCATGAATTCTTTGATTCCCTTCACGAGCGTTGTTCTGAACTGGAAACTACTCCTGACATAATTGATTTGACTAGTGTTGATGATGGAGAAAATGCTAACACAAACAATGCTATCATGGGACAATGTGCTACCAACAAGAAGGGAGCCAGAATGGGCAATCGTAGTGCACTGATGTGCAAAGTTGCTACCAACAATACAGGAGACACTTGTAATCAGAGTTCTTTATTGGGAAAAGTTGGTTTCAACATTGAGGATTCAACTAGACTTAAATGTGATTGGATGAAAAGTTTTGGCATTTCAGACAGCGACAACAAGATTCATGAGAAGGAGATTAGTAAGATTCACCAGAGCTTGTTTACTTCCACTTCTGGAGCTGAAGAATTTAGTTCCTCAGCTACTGGGATCCATGACACTAGCAAGAAGTCCATAGCATTAACATTGGACTCGGTAAAAATGGATGACCTAAAGCAGCAAGCGACTTTAGCTTCATATCATTCACACTCAAGTGAGTTTGAATTCAAGTTGATAAACAGTACCAGTTCCACAACATATTTGTGGCCTTGGCATCATGGGGGTGATTCAGAGCATGAACCCCTTTCTGCAGTGAAACACAAAGGTGGTAGGGATAGCTCTAGCTCCTCTCAAGCCAGCTACTTTGTAGAATCAAATCAACTCATGCCATTAGCCTCCCCATTTGCTTTTGATCTGCCATTCTTGAAATCACGACTTAGACAAATGAACAGCCAGAATGGTTTCCTGCAACCCAAATTCCAACGGGTTATTGATAAAGGGGGACCATCATCTGGCCAAATGAGTAACAAGAACACTTCTGAGTGTACCCGGAAAGCAGTACTGAGCACTCAGCCGTCTCAACTGGCTTCTTATAACCAACAGTGTTCTGTGTGGGATACTAATTTGGCTTTGAAGCTATAAGGAATTTCATAATAGAACTCAAACTCTAGTCCATGGCCGAAACTGTTGAAAAATCTTCTGTGTGGTTCTCTCATCTCTATGATCTTGGTCACAGTTTCAAAAGTGAATGTGGCTTTCTCGAGCTGTGAAAGGTTTCATAGAACTTTTTCTGTTTGCGAGATATAATTTCTCTTTCTGCAACCTTGACGAATATTGTTCCAACGCAACTGACATTGATCTGAACTCAATAACAGTGCTTCTAGGACAACCAGAATAAAAACGCTGAAATTGCCACAAGTAAGTCAGATTTCTTTCATGACATAGAATCAACTTTGCTAGGAAAAAAAATATGCTGCAAGTGTCCATGAGAAGAGGTAAAGGTTGACAATTAAAATGAAAGGAAAATAGAATAATGCGAAAGTTGTACTAGTTTGCATTTGATGGTTTAATGAGAAGTTGTTGCATAGTTGTAAAGAAGGGGATTAAAGAGGATCCCAAAATCATGGTTTATATTATCCCGAGTATTGCCAGAATGTAGTTTAATGCCTAAAAGTCATGAACTGGGACTTCTTAATTGACAATTAAAGTAATGCTGAATCCCTTTTTACATCATTGCAAATTTTAGCTGGAAGCATCATCGAAACAAAATGGATATATATATATATATATGTGTGTGTGTGTGTGTGCGCGCGCGCGCGTGCGTGTTTCATTTTTATCTTCTGTCTCTCACTCTTTCCACCTTTACAACTAACCTTCTACTTATACATTTCTCCACTTTGAAAACGTTGTTTTCTTTTCATGAATTGTTCCGCTTCTCTTTCTTCTTCTTTTTTAACGAACCGTCCTTTTTTTTTTTTTTTCCAAGTAATTGAAGGAATAGGTATTCGCAATTTGTAAAAAGATAGAATCGGTGTTCAGCCTAAACATTAGCATGAGGATTATCTATAGACCCGACTTCTCGACAGTCCTCTAGACGGAGGAGTAGTCGCATCAATCAATATCCAAGTTCGTTTAAAATTCTTATTGAAATAGAAACAATCAATTGGATCGAGACTCTAACCAAATCAAACCAAGCCTTATGTCCCAATCACTTGGGATTTTTCTCCATTGAGCTCTGTCTAGAGCCATTTATTCACACAAATTCATTATATTAATATTTTTGCGTATAACAACATCTAATGTCAAATGGATAGAAACTCTAATCGGTAAAAATCTTTTCAACAAATATGAAGCATTACCAATATTTTGCTGATCGAGATGGGCACTGAGACTCTCAGGTTGGAAATTTGGAATCCAGAGGAGCCAAATTCTATTGTTATTATTTTTGGTTTTTCCAAGGTTGATGTTGGGTATGAATGGGGCCCGCCCAGGGGGGAGCTCGTGTTTCAAACCATACAGGTAACTGAATTATAAATAGTTTGGGATCTCTGTCTTGGATATTTGTGTACAAACTTCTGAGCCGTTGGATTGCAACTCCCATTACCATCTGACGGTTCAGATTGGGGGGAATTTCAGACTTCGAATCATCGTACTTTGTCGCTTTCATCCGTCACTCTTTTATTAGTAACTCAAAAAATACAGTACATTCAATTGGTTGATCATCTCCCCCCCCCCCTCTCTCTCTCTCTCTCTCTGGAAAATAGGAAAAGGAGGAGAGTTCGTTACATCGACGTGATTCAGATGTCCACGCGTATATCTCTCACTCCCCTCTCTCTCTTCTTCGCTCGAAATTAATCACCGTCGTGGTGGCGTTGCGGTGGTTGGTTGACTCTTACGCCTCTGTTTTTGCTGTGGTGGATAATGGCGTATAGAAGAAGGCAGGGAATAACGAGGGCGTCAACTTTCAAAGAGGAGATTCATCACCAACCAGATCATGACAACAACAACAACGACTCATCTTCGAATCCGTCATCTTCATCATCTCTGGCCGCTCAGGCCATCAGAGCCTCCGCCGCCCATCGTGATTCCTCCTCTCTCTCCTCCGCGTACGCCCACTCTTCTTTCCACTCCTCTTTCCACCATAGATCCAAGGTCTTTTCTCTTTTTCCATTTCTTTCTCTCTACCCCCTCCTATTCATTAGTAGAATGTTTATTATTGTTACGTTTTCTCATCTAATAGATCTGTTCCTGAAATGTACCCTTCACTATCGGATATATTCATTTCTATACATGCTCTTTGCCATTTTATCCCATGTTAATCGTGTTTTCAATTATCTCTACGTGTGTGTATGCTATGCCTAGATGCTCTCGTGTGAATCAGCCACTCGAATTCGGGAACAAAGATACCTTCTTGTTAGTTTGTTTGAAAAGGGATTTTAAGATGCATAATTGTGACTATGGAATTCCATTGCGTCAGAGAGAGAGAGGCAGGCATTGTTGACCTTGGTAGTATTCCCTTTGTAGTATGCTAGTATTAGATCTTTGAACCCTTTTCTTTTAGTTTCTGGTTTATTTGTAATTAGATCAAATACTGTATCGTTTGGTTCACCATCTGATATGCTTATTTTTGTGTAATAAGAAAATAAGATGGCTTTGCCCAAGTTTTCTTCTCTTATTTTCTTATTCAATGCCACAACCCACAAGAATACTTTCTCTTCATAGTAACAAAAGCAAATGAGCAAATAAGCTAATGATTTGTTTTTGCTACTAATTTTAGGAAAAAGTTTGGTTTTCTCAGCTAGTATTATGAAGTTGCTGCAATGTTCTCTTTCCAGCTGATGTGATGTAATGCGTGAAATGTAGGACGTTTCTACAAATGAGTACACATCGATGCAAAGTTTACATGAAACTAAAGGATTTTGGGGTGTTCTAGCTCAGAAAGCTAAAGCAATCCTCGAGGAGGATAATATCTCCCAACAATTCGAAGAACCTACTGGAGTGAGGACGCAGATGCCTGATGCTGCAGGTGGCCAGGTGAACATCGTTAACCATACTTCTGTCATTATGCGGGAAACCTTCAAACTGGAAATCCAAGCAAATTTTGTAATGCTTTTGTGTTTGTGTTTGAAATTGAATCCATTTCTTACTCTCTGTTGCTTTAGGGTGACTCATTTCTATCGTGGTGTTGTTGATTTCCTTGTTACCAGTTCTATGAGCCATATCAGTCACTTGAGAGCTCAAGGAAAGTGGACAATCCTAGATTGAGGAAGGGATTGGATGCACTCACATCTTCCCTAAATCACATTGGTGACACCATTGGAAATGCATTGGAGGTAAAGGGTTTTAAACGTGTTTCTTCCCGGAAATTAATTGAAACGGATCCATATATCAAGTCTTCTTGCGTTGCCAATCTTGGGTGACGAACTGATTATACTTGGTCAAAATTAAGTATACTAGCTTATCCATTCTGGAATTACTTGTATTCAAAGAGTGTTGTATCAAGTACTAATATTTATGTTTCTTTCTAAACGTTTACCTACTGCAAATACCACGGGTAATATAGGCTTCTCACTTTTTATTTGAGGTGATTCGTGACAAGCTACTTCTTTTAGGAATTAGCTTTAGCTCCTACTACCCTGCTGAATTTATCTTTTTGATTTTCCTTTTTACCCACCCTTTAAACTTACAGTGATCTTATCTGCGTGGGCCATCATGTAATATCATCTTCAATCTTGGCATTTCAGTAGGTGCAAACACTTTTAAAAAAAGAAAGGTCTGGTGGGAAAGATGCTATGGATAATGAGATGAGTTGAATTAACAAAGAGAGGAAAAATTAGATTACAGCTGTTGAGTTATACGTTGCTGTAGTGTCTAATCTTTTGCCACAAGATAACTGTCTAGAAACAAAGTCTTCCTCGAGATTCAAAAGTTCACTGAATTATGTGCAGTTTTGTGGTATTTCACATTCATAGGCACTAATCTGGTATTAATGTAATAGGCCTCCTTCTCCATTCCACTAGTTGTTTTGATAGGTGTTACTCCCTCTTCAATCAAGTGTCGCCTGATTTATAGCTGATTCAATTTAGTTTAGTTGATTGTGGCATTGTGGAATGTTGTAGTATAGGGAGTTCTGACTTGTCTTATATCATTCTTTTCTTCTCAGGAAGGACGATCAATAGTGGAGCATAAAACTGCAGACATCATCCAAGAAACCCGGAAACTGCAAATTAGGAGAAAAGGAAGCAGTTCAGAGGAGCAGAATCAAATCCATGGAGCATATAATCCATGGAACCAACCTTCAGTGCAATCTTTTGAACCACAGATGCAAACCAACCAAGAAACTCAGCTCAAGGCATCTCGCGATGTAAGGTGGCAGTGTGGAGTTTGTTCTTGGTTTATACGTAGTAGTATGCTAGATTTTCAACCCAAACTTGAATTATTATCTGCTTGATTGGTATTTGTTGATATTTGCATAATTCTACTTAATCAAAGTACCGAATGTTACCAAACATTAGAGATACTTAACACTCGAGTCATGAATTTTTAATCACAGTGAACTGCTTTGTTATAGCTCGTTTATGGTGAAATGTGGTGTTGGCCTTTGTTTTTGGTTCATAGGTGGCAATGGCAACAGCTGCCAAAGCAAAACTCCTTCTGCGTGAGCTAAAAACTGTTAAAGCCGATCTGGCATTTGCTAAGGAGCGATGTTCTCAGCTGGAAGAAGAAAATAGAATCCTTAGAGAGGCTCGGGACAAGGGAGACTATCCAGCAGATGACGATATGGTATTCATACCTTTTTTTTTTCTTTTTTTTTTTGCAGATTTAACATCACTGATACTTTTATTTTTCATCGTCTATCCATAAAAGGATTCACGTAACGATAAGAATTAGTCAACTTGGGTGCATACAAGCATCAAGTTATTGTGTGTGTCCATGTATGTTCACACACAAAACCACAAGAAAATTGTGTTCCAGTGTAACTTAGGTGGTAATATAAAATTCAGTGCAACAAGTTAGACAACTGGTGAAGTGGATACTTCTGTTGCAGTCTGCATTAAGATGGTGTATTTACGACGAGTGCACTCCTGTCGCAAACTTATATTGACACCATGTCTTCTTGATTCATTTGCAATCTCAGATACGCCTTCAACTTGAGACCCTTTTGGCTGAGAAGGCTCGTTTGGCACATGAGAACTCTGTATACGCTCGTGAGAACCGCTTCTTGAGGGAAATTGTGGAATACCACCAACTTACCATGCAGGACGTTGTGTATTTAGACGAGGGAATTGAGGAGGTTACAGAAGTTTATCCCATCCCTGCAGTCTCCAGGATGCTCTCTGTTTCCCCAACCTCGCCTGCGTCCCCTCGCTCACCTGCTGAGATTCCCCAAATTATTACCCCTTCATTGAAGAAGCAAACAAGTGCTGAGATTCCCCGATCTATTACCCCTCCATTGAAGAAGCAAACAAGTTCTGCTCCCAACCAACCACATGCGACCTCAGATGTCCATCAGATTGAGGCACCACCGAGTCCTGATAGTCTAATGGATGGTCCTCAGACTGAGGCACTACCGATTTCCAGCAGTCTAATTTCCACTGCACATGATTCAACAAGGCACGCAGATGCTTCCTCCTAGAAAATTTATTCGAAATTACTTTTTGTCCAAGGTTTGTGTAAAATTCGTGCATTTTTTTTTAATTAAATTGCTTTCTTTCCTGTATTGGGGAGAAGTTGGAGAGAAGAGGAGAGGAAGAGATTTTTTTTTAATTAAATTTATTCTTTCTTTTATTCTTTATGTAACTGTGTATCTTAGAATCTTGGTTTTGTCATTACACAAAAACATGAAGCCCATTTCCTTAATGATAATCGCAGTTGTC
>BPLS01000160.1:39044-110187 GCA_019656275.1 Rhododendron kiyosumense
CAGTTGTCCTAGCTCCTAGATATTCTTGTTATACGCAAATTGTACACTGACTTCTGGAGTAATTTCAATAACACTCGTCATAGTATGACAGTAAGTTATATAACAAGTTTCAAAACCGCAAAAACATCCTGCAAACTTGAGGGATATACCTGGTTTAGTAATGCAGTTTATGCATGCATTTATATGCATACAAGAACAGGAGTCTTACACAGTAGGAAAGGGCAGATGAACGATTATAATCCATGTACCACAGAGTTGTGCTTTCAGACTTGCAGACCAAGAAATTTTTAAATCATATGAAAACAAGAATTGCTTGCCCTTTGTATCTATTAGCAGGTGAACCATTGAACTTTTTATTCCATTACTGGGCACGGGATGTGGCTTAAACAGTTCTTTTACACCAAGATCACCGATGCAGCAATCCCATGTGATAAGCATTTCGTGAAACTGTTATTTTAGAAACGGAGAATATTGATATTTTTTTTGGCATGAGTCAAGATAAAAAACTGTTTTGCGGCTCATTTTTTTAGTTGCAGCGAAATCTATTGATTCTAAAGAAATCATTTTCCGACTAAAGAAACGGAATGTAAGCCTTCAGTGCATTGATTGGCTATCATTATGTCACTACCTCGAGACCTTTCATTTATGGAAAAAATGGACAGTGAAATTTTACATTAGACCTCAAAGTTTGCTTCTATATAGCCCCAAGCCCATTACATGCACAGTGATTTCAATACACCATATGTACATATAGCCAGCGCAGTTTTCTCCAGGGACTTGAACAAATCTGGGCGAGATTATGTAAATTTTACGTATGGATGACCTGATAAGGAGGCTGCTGCTTTTTAAGCTCCAAAGAAGATAAAACCTCCCTGGGCATCGAAACCAGTTTGATTTTAGAATAACTGGAAAAACAGACTAGTTGATCCATCGCCAAATGACCTAAGATCTGCAGGTTTCACCAAAGCCCTGCATAGCGGGCATGTTCTTTCCCTCTCGAACCTGGAAACGCAGGACTCAATGGCATCAAAATAAATAAAACCAACAGTGAACATTGTGCCATGTTGATGCAAGTTGTGCCAGTGCTCTAGAACTGTTCTCATGATGTCCAAAAAAAAACTGCCAGATACAGCATTCAAGCATTACAAATGACAACTCAGCATGCACATTTAGCCGCACCACAATGCACTTCAACAAATACAACAAAGCCAGAACCACGCTAAACAACTCAACTTCAATGAGAAATTCATCACTTATCACCACGCATCTTCTACAAATGGAATTTAGATATGGCTTCCCCGTAAATAATTCCATTGTTAGTTTTCCAATTTCAAGTTCAAGAGGAGTTGGGTGATTGATTTAGCTTATATCAACAAACAGGTTCTCAATATACTCACTTCTTGTTTGGAGAGGTCAATATTTCCCGACAAAAGATATAACCATCGAGTACCGAAAGAAAAATGGTAACTTTGAAGAGTATGAATGCTCTGGTCCTGAGGGAGGATAGAAAACTAACCATTCTGATACGCAGTCTTCACAGAATATGTGTTTACAACGTAGTAAGATTGGGGCATGCATTTTTTCCTGGCAAATAGCACACAGATCACCTGCAGCACTGACCTGCAATTGACCAAATCAACTAGAATACTTTAATGACTTTTCCCTAGAAATAAATATCATGGAAGAAGCCACTCAAAGTGATAACAAGCATATTAGAAAATCTATGATCCGAATACAGCCTAAAAGTTGTAATACAGATAGCTCAAAATCAAATCAACAAGGCATCATAAAAAGAGGTTTTACACATTCAACAAGTCACTTTGCAGGAAGGTCATAGTCATTTAGCAACAGTAAAGGAGAAATTCACACATCCTTTTTAACTGAATGTTATGGACTAAGTGATCAAAATCGAAGATACATGTACGTATAGCATCATTTGGCTTGATACACCAAGGGATGGATTCATAACTGAGCGGGAATCTGACGTGTCATATACAAATCCATATAGTTTCAAATTCATAGGTTGGTGATTTGAAATTTGAACTGTTTAACTTCTGGTCCGAATGATCTTAGATTATTTTCCTTCTAATTCCTTAAAAGTACATGCATCCATGGATTGTTACAAAGAATAGCAATGGATCATAGAGTATAATTTCAGAGATCATGCCAACAGGTGCAATTAATCACAAAAACAAAAAAGCATCAATCAAGAAGGAAAAGGTCGAAGAAAAAGGTACAGCCACTGATAGAGCAACATAAGTATCGTTTAGCCACTCCTTTATCTTTTATTTGGATCAAGGGTTTGTGGAGTGACTTACGGAGTACAGGAAAGAGGCAAAATTCACCTTTGATTTCCTCAACATTCTCCTTTCCCTTGACCACTCCCTCCACTAATCCATGATCCAAACGCCACCTTAAAGTTTTACTAAGCATAGTTGAAAATCATTCAGCTATTTCAGAGATGTGACTGCAAAAATTTGCACCCCCTAGATAAAGTAAGGAAAATCTTCTACGATTGATCTCTAGTTCATTTGCAAATGCAAATAGATAGACTTAATTATCAGTTTCAGGCTTCTAGCCCACAAAACAAACATCCAACCGTACTCTTCAGTTTTGTCTCCTGGATCTTTTGAAGATCATAAGGGAGGCATTCGGCATTTAGTTAATCTATGGGATGAAAAAGTAAATATGCTGATTACTCTATCAAATGGCTTGTCATTGAAAGAAAGCACCTATAAGATACCATACTTGAGAAAGAACAACCGATAAGCCTAGGAAAGTTTATAGCCTCCATTAATATCCTTAATTAGCTCAACCAAAACAGCAGAAAATTTAACTGAGCCGCATTTTGCATTTATTTGCTCGACAGATCCACACAGTAAGGAATCTTTGATCAGACATGGAGCAAAACACCACAAGGAAGTCAGGTGCTGTATCAAACAAATGGAGTGGGGGAACAGCTATTCTTTTTCCACTGGAAAACATTCCTAATGCCTCATTACTCGGTTATGCATACGAAAATAAATGATACTGAAGGTGATATCCTTTCGGTATTCATTCCCATATTGCATACAGATCTCCGTCAAGTAAACAGGGAGAGTAGGTTGCATGAAAGAATGATATTGCACTACCTGCTCCGACGTCGCATAAGCACCATAATGAATCTCTCTGCGAGACAATGCCTTCAAAGCAGCAAAGAAGGATTGGACCTGATAACAAACCCAAAGGGAAGTTGGGAAAGACCAGCCACCACAAGGAATCACAAATTTGGTGACGTTGTAACAATAAACAAATACTAAACAATATCAAGGCTTTGTTAAAAAAAAAAAAGAAAAACCATATCAAGGCTGTGCATTTACCAACCGGGGGGGGGGGGGGGGGTGTTTGGGTGGGAGAGGGGGGAGACCATACCTTCTCAACCACAGATGTGAGCTTGAAAGTCAGGTACAGCCCAGTCATTAACGATGAAAAAAGGCTCCCATATTCTTTGTTCAAGAAGAAACGATACCAGACTGGAGCTGGGAGCAAGGCACGGTACAACAAAAGCAGATACTCAACCAAAGTTAGCAGTTGACCCTGTAAAACAAGAACCTCTACAATCAGAGAGTACTTGTGTTTAAAATAACTATTGAAGATTAAGAACCTGAAAGCGGGAATCAAATCCATGAAATCAACCCAATCTACCTGCTTACGGTAATTCCGGCCCCTGCTATTTTTGAAGTACATTAGTAGGATACACTTGAGAATCATCGCTGCTTGACGAACCAACGTGTCTAAAACAAAACCAACAAGAATTATCACAAGCATGTACATGACTAACAGGAACACTGAAAAGGTAAATCAAGTATACACAGAAACTTTAACAAGGGGGAAAGGCATAGACAAAGGGGATGCCTATATTCGGAGATGCCAGAAGTCGCTTTGATACAAGATTTTATCTTGTTTCCTTTTTATTTATTATCTTTGATCTGGAAGTCACCTTTTTCTTTCCTTTGGCAGTCTCCCCCAACAAGATGGATCTGTTTGGATTTTGGTCCATGATGGTCTTTTTATTGATCTTGATGATTGGATTTCTCTATGAATGGAAAAAGGGTGCTTTGGATTGGGAATTTGCCCTGTCTTGGGGAATAAGATCGATTTATATAGGATTTTTACAACTTTTCATTTTTTTAGTTTTACTATTTTTCGCCCTTTCTTTTGAAAGCATAAATGATGACGTAGAGGAGGAGGAGGAGGAGGAAGAGGTAGAGGACGATAAGCCAAAGGAGGAAGATGAGGAGAAGAGAAACATGCTTAAGGCTCGACTCTTAGCTAAGGAAAGAAAGACTCTGTCATAAACAACTGAAATTTAGGAGAAAAAGACAGCAACCCACAAGAGATGTTGAACCCACAAAAATGTGTTAATTTCTTACAGGATCCTAATAAAAGCCTCATAAAGGAGAAGGCAACATGCTTTTAGAATATTAAGATCTACTCATATAAGCATTGTGTAGATTAGGTTGACCTCCCCTGAGGTTACTCACAATTTCAGACACAACCCATATGAAATGACTTTGACCCCACTGCTGCTTCACTTGTAGGTTTAAACTACCCCTTGGTCCCCTTCTTTTAGTTGAACGCAAGGACGTGAGCAGAGATTCCGGTGTGGCGGTTTTGGGGTCTGCAGGGATAAGTGTGGAGGAAACAAGAAAGAATGCCGGGCTGCGATGGAGAAAGCAGTGGCCAAAGTGGTGGAAGGAGTGATCCTGGTTGGCAGTGAAGAGACCTCTGCTGGCTGTAACCAAACCCAACTCTGTTGTCTTACTGTAAGAAAAAAAGGAAGCAAAAAATCCAACCCCCTCAATCATCAGTCTCAATGTCACATGATGGAAAATGTCAAGCCCCAGCGAAGATGGTCAGTTGATTAACCCCCAAACCCCTCTTTCTTGTCTCATTGGAGCTGCCTTTCCTTCAGACCACGGCAGTTCGGAATTGGCCATTGCAGCAGTGGTTCCATTTGGCGGTTCTCTTCTTTCTCGCAGGTCTCATCAATTTTATCCAAAAAATCAAAGCTGCAGTTGTTACTTGTTAGGGATTGTGCAAAACAAAAAAAAAAAATTGATTCCCAAGGTTTCATTGGGCCATGAGGGTTGCGGTGGTTGAAGAAGGTTAAGGGTGAAAGATATTATGCTCTATTAGGCTCACCCTACATGTGGCCTGTTGATTACACCACAAAGTGAATCATAATAAATATACATAAAATTGCTAAAAGCCTAAAACACGTCATCCAATAACAGCATTTAGCCGTGCCCATCCTAAAAATAACAGCATTTTGCCAACAAGTCTAACTCAGAGGTCAATTGTCAGAAACCATAAGAATATTCTAAGTAATTGTCAGACACATAAGGGGAGCTGTGTGTAATTTATTTGTTGAGTTTAACTTTCTTGAGACGCAACATTGCTAGTACTCCAAAACCCCAAAAACCTTTAGGATGGGCAAGGCTAAATGCTGTTAAGAGATGAAAGAAGCAAGTGCATGCAAGTGTTAAGAGATGAAAAACAAAAAAACGGTTCCTTCACTGCTCCATACAGAATCAACGACACTCAAAAATACAAGCCACAATATAGGAGTGCTAGGTAAAAATCATACCATTCACCATAATGATGAAGATAGCATGCCAAAAGGGTGGTATGGCTTTTGGAGGAAGCATAATCAATGGATATAGAAGATCATCATTCCGATACCACCAGTACAGACCAATCACATGGTTCAAGAACACAAAAGAGATGCCAATGAGGACATATATTTTCCTCTCCCCCTGAAAAAAAAAAAAAAAAAAGACAATTCATAAGCTTACTAATGAGGTTTTAGAATAATACAAAAAATGACAGTGAATATAAACCGAATCTTAACAAAGGTTCATAGTATGGAAAAACATTTGCAGCACCTTCAGAGCTGTTTGCTTCCGTAGAATTTCATTCGACTTGAACATCACTGCAGCAATCCAAATTGTAACAAAAAAACCTGCACCCTCACAACCCTCAAATTTCAGTATCCTAGAAATCATTCGGAAAGTTTTTTTTTTTTTTGGGTAAAATCATTCGGAAAGTTAAACATCCACTAGAACAGTTAATAGATCAAAGACGGAAACTGTTGAAGCAAACCTTGCAAGTGCTGCCGAATGAAAACGACCAAGAGAAGCAAAGAGAACGGAAGGACCTGCTCAATCCACCTGGCAGCCTGCTGTATGTCGTATCTCTGATAAGGAGAATCCCTAATGCTGGCCCCACCCCCATCCACAGCCTCCCCACCATCAACACCTCCTCCATTGAGTGATTGCGGAACACTCTCTTCAGTCGCGTGATCATTCCTGGAATCTCCATGACCCTCCAATGCTGCCGAAATCGATGTGGCCGATGTCGTTCTACCCATAGGCTGGACATGTAATTCATTCTGTGCATTCGAATAAGGCAGAACAGTTCCAACCCGATCATGGTCTTGTTCGCCAGCGCCAATAATCCTAATAGAAACCTCCCCGCCATTGCTGGTGGTCACGGCAGGATCATTCCGAATGTGATCCTGGAAGCCGAATGAGGGGCTTCTGTTTAAAAAGCTATCGGATTCGGGGTGACTCGACCTTGTTCGAAGAATACCCGAGTACTCCAACAACGTAGTCACAGGGGAATGGAAAAAATTGGATGCAGATAATTGCATTCCGTATCTTCTCGAGGAGTTGCTGCTATTCAACGAGGAAACCCTGTAGGCATCCGAATTTCCAAGAGACGGTTCCATCTGCGATGATTCCCTATTCCTAACCCTAACCCTAAGAGAAAATTCCCCCAAGTTCAACAGTATTAAAAGTCAGACCTTTTTTTCGCAAAATAACAAACAATGATATAAGACGTCGAATGAAAATGAGCAGAAACGTTGACGATCATGTAAATGGATGAAAATCATACCTACGAGATCGAAACTCCGTTGAGAAGACCGTTTCTGTTATAATCCAAATGAGGTGAGACGATGATTCATGCAGCCAGGAACCCTAATTCCAAAACCGATCAGCGAATTATACGTTTCCAGTGGGGACGAAAGCGTCGTGACTGGACCGTTAAGTGTCTTGGTGTTTTATGGCTGCCGATGATGACAGAAATGGTCTCCGGTATTGGTAGTGGCGGCTTTCCAAGCTTATTAATTGCAGCGACCAAGGGAGAGAGAATCAAGGAAGATATTAGAGATATGGAGATGATATCGTTCGTAATGGTGGAGCAATAACTAAAGAAATCCGTCCTCTCTCTGTCTCTCTCTCTGTCTCTCTCTCTATAAGAGAAGGGCGCGAGGAGAGAGAGCTCGAGGACAGAGAACACAATTCTGCTCTTACAATTTGGCTAATTCTAACTTTACTCTTCTTCTTTTTTGGGGTAAAAAACCGAAATGGTCCTTGTAGTTTAGTCTTTATATCAACTTGGTCCCTATAGTTTGAATTGGCTCAATTTACGCTCTGTAGTTTTCATTTTGTTTTAACTTGGTCCAATTACTAACTGCCGTTAGACTCCGTTAACCCCAGACAAGAATGAGCCCCTTCTCTAGGATTAAAACCGTAATCTGTCATTTTTCTCTTGCCCTAATATACCTCTGAAACAAAACACATAGCCTCATTGTTCCATTTCCCATTTGTCACGCCCGGAATTTTACCTTTGACCGAAACGTATCTCGTTCGCCTTCAAGGGGAAGGAGCGAGAGGGATTAGGGCCTGGATAAATTATCCAATTCCTATGGATTGCGACGTGATTCTTGAAAAGAAAGGAAAAATGAGGAGTTTTGTATTTTATAAAAGGAGTTCGGATATTTTTGAAATATGTTTGAATTTTAGAAAAATAAAGTGAATTTTTTTTTTTAAAAAGGTACCGAACTTTCATCAAGCTGCCTACATATCTCTGGGTAAAGGAGAATCTGGTCTGGCTGTGGTTTGGGCCACAAAAGGGGTTTAAAAAAAATTTAGAGTCTCCACCAGGTGTAGAGTTTAAGTGTGTCTGATCATCTCTTGAATATCAAAAGAATAGTTCAAATATTTTAGAAAAAAGAACACGGGCCAAAGAACCCAATTTTTAGAAAAGATTGACTCCGTTTTGCTTTTTAGGAAAAGATTTTAGGTTTACGAGGTTAGAGAATAAAAGATTTGGTAATTCATTAGAAAAGTGGCCCATTTGTGTCTGGGGTTAATGGAGACTAACGGTAATTAGTAATTGAACCAAGTTAGAACAAAATGGAAACTACATAGTGTAAATCAAGCCAATTTAAACTGTAAAGACCAAATTGATACAAATACTAAACTACATGGACCATTTCAGTTTTTTTCCCTTTTTTTTTAATTCTCTTTTTAGAGGATTTGCAAATTTTGCATTGTACTATTATTATTTTCAACAAATACAAAATTAAATTCTTTCCCCTAGGTGAAAAATCCATGATTCCCACCATCTATTGTGGGTCCAATCGTGCATTTTTTGCAGTGATCTGAATCAGCTTGATTGAAAATTAATAGGTATATCAAAATTTAAATTTTGGTTTATAGAATAGACAACCATGGATAATTTAACTTTAAAAAATCATACCATCCATTTTATAAATTAAAATTTAAGATTTGATATACTTATCAATGTTCGATGAAATTAATTTTTGCATGAATATACTATTCTTCGAGTCCTACAAGATAAATAGTTCATATTATTAATGTAACAAATCTACGATGGGGACTACATATTGCGGTGGTGGAAACTTGGGATTTTCCACCTAGGGTGAAAAGAATTTAACATTAATAAAGGCACTTAATTTTCTTTTCTTTTTCTTTTTTCCAACTTCCGCATAGAGGTCGAGAATGCCCTCTGGATAGCAAAATCATATGAAATCTAAAATGTGTTAAGTTAGAGTTGGATTATGTGTGTGTGTGTGTGTAAGGTAAGTAAATAAATAAATGAACAACATTTTTTACAACTATACGTACGAGGAATGACATAATTCGGAGAGGGGGCTAGCTTCTTTTTTTTTTTTTGCAGAGTATAAAAGATAAAGTATTAATTTGACAGGAAAAATGGCTAAACATCAAAAAGTTCGGAGCTCCCTGGGACTTAGCTAATACTACATCCTCGATGATGGAGTATTTTTTAATCTTTCATATGGGCTTTTAATTGGACTAATAATTTGCCTATTGGAGAGTATTATGTCACCACCGTTTCATCTGACTTTTCCTATCGTGCAATCAAATATGCATATGTGATGTGAAAGAAGACAAAATTCTAAAGACAGTATCGTAGTTCAAACTAACTAATATAACGTAACTACGGAGATTGTAAAAGGCTATGGTAGTGATGAGTGATACTCCTTGTGTATATATACTAGCAAATGCTCATGTCTGAAGGCACGGTTCGAAATCGGTATTCAACTCATATCCAATTTTGAAGGCTTTGTAAAATTCTAACTATACCCAAAAAAAAAAAAAACAAAAGAAGAGAAAACAATAGTCCAAGTATATCCACTGGTTAACTTGAATCAACATATAAACAAATTAACAAACTAATAGTTTTAGCACCTGTAACTAATATATATACATACACACACACACTCGGGATCCAAAGAGGGATTCCGCGCGGTCTTACCGTGCGGGACTCTCCGTTCCCAATCAAATTGCAACGATTTGAGCGGCTCAAAGTGTGTAAAACGTGATTTTAAGGATATTAGCGAGAAATCAGCAAAAAAATGATCGGGAAGGCCTTTATCCGAGCAGTTTTTTACTGAATCGTTCAATAAAAAACTGTTCGGATCAAGCCTTTCCCGATCATTTTTGAAGCTGATTTCTCGCGGGTACCCTTAAAATCATGTTCTAATCACTTTGAGCGACTCGAATCGTCGCAATTCGATCGGAAAAAGGGAATCCTGCACGGTAAAGCCATGTGGGATCCCTTAAGAGATCCAGACTATATATATATATTTATACACACACTCTCTACTACGGAACATGAGTTACTTTTGATATAGTAATTAGGGAAAGACTATAATACATACCCCTTATTTGGGTGTGTATCATATGCACCCCCAAAATGTTATGAATTATAGAGAAAATGTTATGAATCGTATTGTTAAAAAGTTACGAATCGTATAAAGGTTACGAGATACACCAAAATGTTATGAATCATAATGAAAATATTAAGAATCGTACTGCTGAAAAATTACGAATTCTAGAACAAAAGTTACGAAACATGCTAAAATGTTATGAATGAACCATAAAATAGGTGTATATGGTACACCATTTTAAGGGGTATGTATTATAGACTTTCCCTAATAATTAATAAAGCACTTTATCCTCATTAATTTACTAGATACTATCTTTTAGGGGTGAACATGGTTCGGATTGATTCGGTTTTATAGTAAACCAAGAACCAAACCAATTTCTACGGATTACGAATTTGGGGAACCAAACCAACCAACAAAAAGCATAAAACCAATCAATCAAACCATTAAAATACGGTTCGGTTTCGGTTTTATACCACGGTTTGCTTTAAACTAAGCTATCATCTTCAAAAAATATTTAAAATTATGAAGATAAATGAAAAGAAAACTTATATTAAAACTAATTCCATTCAAATTACTAAAACACACAAAAATCAACCAACTAATTAATGATAGAATACCAACAATTGCCTCAAGTCTTAAACTAAGAAAATAAAATACTGAAATTGGTTTTCATGTATAGAAATTTAGGAATTGGGCGGTTGAAGTTGACTGATCTAGTAATTTTATTTGTTTTTTGTGTTTAATAAATTTATAATCATAGGAAATTAGGAAAGAGTTGTAATATATAAAAGGTTAGTCTAAATTATCTTGGCAAGGGAAGGGAAATTAAATATTGCGATGGATCAATAAATTAGAAAAATAGTTGATTAAGGCTCCCATATTTGGTGAATTATAATTAAATTATATATATGTATAACTATAAATGTGTGTGTGTGTGTGTATATATATATATATATATATATGATGTACTATACGATTAGGATTGGTTTGGAACCATAACCAAACCATATAAAGCGATTTCTTATTTTTTTAAATCATGACCAAATCATAATGTGTGTGATTATGAAATCCTTTAAACTCCCTTTATTCAATCCATCATGTGCGCAGAGAGCATGACAGCAACTAATTTTTTAGACAGAAAAGGTAAGTGTACAGCACAAACCTAAAAATATTATCTCGCGCGTTGTATATAGGATGGACACAAACCAACACTGCAACACAGTATACTATTATATCATTGTACATAAAGTGGTCTTAAAACCTAACTTTGTTTAAGCATTCTACGATCCAATTTGCGTACATTTGTACAAGATTTGTTTGCAGATTGAACATTCTTACAAGTTGCACATTGCACCTTATTATTCCGCAAACATTGCACTTTAATGAACTTTGAGTTCCAAGGGCAATGCCAAGACTTTTAGAAAATGATAGTATAAGGAGCAAAGTACAAATTTTAATGTTCCTAGTGTCGGAAAATTTCTTCCGCACATGCTAAAAACCAATCATTTTATACCTTTAAATGAAAAAATTAGATGTTATTATTCAAATAGACAAGGTAAAAATGTAGATTAAAATACACTTCGTCCCAAATAGATGACCATTTTAGGAATTTTATTATGGATCGAGACTTAATTATCACTCTTTTCAAATTATCTTTCCCCAAATGCCCTTTAATTTTGTGGAAAAAATCTATTCAAGCAAAAAAAACCCATTTAATTTTCTCTAATTATTCGCTTTAGACTTAAAACGAGTATAGTAAAACACATATCCCAAATCTTTGCGGGCAAATTGTCGTTGACAATTCCACCGGAAAATTGAAATCAAATTTTAAAGTTTAATTCCCAATTCGAAAAAAGAAAAGAAAAAAAGAAATCCTTATAAAAAGAGAAGTCTACTTTAGCTAGGAGAAAATTGAAAACTCTAGATTTCTGCCCCCTCTTTTTTTGGTAATGCAATGTGTCACGGATAACTTGCATGCACTTTATACTAATCCTTATAATCCCTCCTACGGTCTTACAAGCAAAGGTGAGGTGATCCAAAAAGTTAGTGACAATGAGGACCAAACTTGAGATTTTAAAAAAGAGCAAACCCCAAAAATCTAAGCCAATACGATGGTGCCAACCCCTTAAGATTGGATATTTTCCCTTTTACTTTTCAAATGGAAGAACAAGACGAGTCCCCCGGTCATCCATTAGCGGAGTATTAATTGAACTCCGCTAATGATCCTCGTTATAGATAGATCATCCATCATGCCCCTTTGACGCCTCCAATATTTACAACTAAGGTAAAGAATGATAAAGACACTTACATGGCACCGTGTGTCTAAGGAAGTCTTTGAGCTAGGAGATCGATTTGACTCTTACTTGTGAAATATCGGAGAATTTTTTTTTTCTCGGCAAAAACGAAATATATTATACCGGAGAATTTTTCGTGACTTTAATTAATTGAACTCCTATTAGTGGACGGTGGTGAAATAGATTAACGAGATTAGTTGGTCTACTGGCGTCGAATATACTCAATTAAAATTTTTTATTTTAATCAGATTCCTCCTACATCTCCTCCCAGCGAGTGCCATTGACATGCTTGGCCAATCTTTTCAACTCTTAGATGCCACATTAAGAGTTGAAAAGATTGGGGATGCCACATTAAGAGTTGAAAAGATTGGCCAAGCATGTCAATGGCTATACACAAGTATATGGGGGCAGTTCAAGAGACACCCAAAAAAATATCTAAAAATCTCAAATCTTAATTTCATAGTTTTCGATCAAATTTTTATGATCCGAACCGTTCAATGTGTGCATAATGTGATTTTAAGGGTGTTATAAGGAAATTAGAAAAAAAAAAAAAAAGACTATGAAGTGCTTATTTTGAATAGTTTTTAACTAAACCGTTCATTATATCTAAGTTAAAAACTGCTCAGATCAAATTCTTCCCGGTCATTTGTTTTGCTAATTTCTCGCAGGTACCCTAAAATTTTTATCAAAAACTATGAGGTGTTTTTTTAGGTATTTTTTTGGATGTCCCTTGAACCGCCTCGTGTGTGTGTGTATATATATATATATATATATCAGTTGTTGCTATCTCCTTCGTAGTTTGAATTCTTTTATTCCCAAACGATTTTACATATTTTCATTGACATAAACTGTTATTTTCCTCCATAGCGTTAATTAGTGACCTCCATAATATTTGAGGGACTTGTGTTCCCGTGTCCATAATATCAGTTGTTGCTACCAAATACTTGTGGTTTTCAATAATGTCCCAATCATTGGCGTTGAAATGCCGTCTATGTAAGTTCATCAGTATATTTTATTAATTATGGATTGTTTTCCATGGTCATCAAATTAAATGTCATGGCCGGATCGAATACTGATACCAAAGATCCCTAAAAAATTAATTTACTGCTATAGGCTAAGTTTGAACAGGCAAACCCGCCAATCCTTGACTCACTTTAAATTTGAATTAAAGATATTGTTGGTTTTCAATCTTAAATTCTACGTACAGAATTCCGGAATATTTGACTCTCCATTAAAAACTAGAAGAATATTAATTAACATTTGCCCACGGGAGATACATAACAACATATGCCTTTCTTTATACGAGCCGAGCAGCAGTTAAAGGAGGAGATAAGAAGCAAAGATAAACTTAATTAGATTTTTTTCTTTTTGGTGGTAAATCAGAAACTCTGATTTTTTTAGTATGAGTAATGCGTAACGAGAGATCTAGAGAGATGTGTGTGTGTGTGATGCAGTAATTAAAAGCATGGCCGCATGATGCAGTACCACTACTACCTAACCTTCTGGTCATTGCGAATTAGTAAGTTGAGAGAGAGAGAGAGAGAGAGAGATATGGTGGGTTGCCAAAGGCACCACAAAGCAAGTGGTAGTGGTAGACGTACAAGTAGGGGTGGGGCTAACCAGAGACACCAAGACAACAAACAACAAAGCGCTCTTTTCACACACTCTGTCACTGATTGCTCGGAATTATATGTATGGCCTAGCCTCCACAGTCCACATACTCTCTCTCTCTCTCTCTACCAAACAAATGAACAATACTCGATCAACCAATAATAACCAGTTTGGTAACAAAGGCCACGGCTGTGACCTGTCAAGTCACGAGCCTACACTTGCGGTATCCTGTAAAGTAGAACTACCATATAAGTTAAGCACTTGAAACCAAAACCAAGCACCTGAAAAAAAAAAGAAGTTGATCCGATGGACAAGCTAGAAGAAAGCCAATTCTGAATTCCCACCCAACAAAAATATACAAATCTAGTAGTAGTAGTAGTAGTAGTAACTAGTATAATATCGATTGATGCTTTGCAGCTGGCACGTGGCACTTAATAATATTATAACGATGAATATTTGGCAATGAGGATCTGCTCTCTATGCTTTGTTTGCATGTTGTTATCCTCTTTCTCTTAACTTCCTGGGGGTCCATTTACCACTAAAAACAAATCGATCGATTTCCACAAAAAAAAAAAATTTGTTTTCTTTGTTGCAATAGCTTTGATTTACTTAGCTAAATCAAAGCTATGACAATTCAATTTCAATCTATCACTAGGTGGTTGGTTCAATGCATAAGTACTTTGAATGACTCGTTCAATGTTTGGAATCAAGTTTTTTCATACCCACTTGGTGAAACTAAACATACTCGATCTTTTGAACATGTAGTACGCGATGAAATCTTAACTTTGGCTCCAACATAAATGCGATAAAATTCTTTGCAAATGGCGATGTTATAATTAGTGTTGCGAGCAATATTCCCTGGTGGACATGTGTAGTGCCTATCTGCATATCCATTTTGAAGCAAAAAAATGAAAAATAAAAAATCAACCCACATATTCTCTCATTTTTCTATTTATCTAATTCTTAGCCAGGAGTAGACACCAGTGTGGAATGGAGACAAGAAAATAAGTGTGGTGTGCCACAAACAATGATCTCCATGCATGGTTACTCTTGTCTGAAAATTTCTTATACATGTTAATGTTATGTCTAAGCAAAAAAATACAAGAAAACTACTCCATTAATAAGTAGAGGCGTTTGGGCGGGCTAGTAAAAAACATTGGTGGATAAATCTGGAGTCAATTGTTTGATTATTCGAGAAGGAAACTTTAATTAAAAGCTAGCCACGTCAATCATGGCATTAGCATATGATATGATAGGAGCAGTCCTTTCTTTTTCTCTCGTATGTAGTATTGTAATAAATATATGTCCTTTAATTTACATACATAGAGATGTGGAAGCTAGCTTAGCTTATTGTTAAACATGCCTAATGATTGAGCTCTCACCCTCAAATCTTACGCGACCGGCACTAAGCCGCAGTTTAATAATATATTGATGTTCCATCTAGCTTCTTTAATTACAGTAATAATTAACTTCAAACCCATCATTTCATTTACCATTTATCCCAGTAGTCTTCTTCCTCCACATTTCATTTGCCTGTACAATATATTAGTAGTAGTACTTCTTTGTGTAATGCCACATACTTCTTTGTGTCTAAAAGTCAAAATAATTTAGTTTAATCCCATCTCAAATTTTAAAACAATTTAATCTTTCTTATTGAATTTTAAATTTTCTAATTCCCTTCTTAACGTAACATATAAGTTTATTAGCTTTATAAATTGGCCTCTATTAATAAAAAAATGATGACTTCGCCTCTGTTGATTGGATGCTCCAAGCTTATATTGTTCCGATGTATTTTATATGGATGTACGTACCAACGAATGAGACATACCATCTAAGCAAGTAATTAAAAACTTCTTTCTAACTAGTTCTTACGCCACGGCCAATACAACAGGCAAGATTGTCTAGAATATTTTTTATGCATACACAATTTTCATAGTAATATTTTTTAGTTTATTATTTGAAATCGATAATTTAGTAAAATTATTAAAACTTACTAGAATATTACGTTTTCTTATTTAGGTTGGTATGGTTTTTCCTATTTTATGTTTTACCTGGTTTACCGGGCTGAGGTTATATTATGGGTTTTAATTTCCTTGGTGTAAGTATGGATCTTTCCTATCTCCCATTAAACACGGATGTGAGCCTTTATGCAAAGGAAGTTCTAGATTAATACTATATATAGAGTAATAATTAAGTGTTCTTGTACTATCTTATTTTTACAAATTCTTGGATATTTTGCAAAATTAACGAATTTTTTGATGTCGTTATTCTGAGAATTGAGAAAATTTTAAATCTCCAACAGACCATTTGAATGGTGAGAAATGATGAGATAAGAAAGCAGAGCCCTTTCTTACCAAATCTCATCATTTTTGGTGAGTTGGGTGAGAGAGGGAAGAAGCCAATCAAAATATTTTATTTTTATACTTTTCTCTTTATTTCTCACCAATCAATCTCTAACAGCCATCACCGTCATGCAGAGAACAAAACACAACTGTAAAAAGCCCTCTGAATCGAGAAGAGATCCACCTGAATGCTAGCTACCAACGATGCCGCCATCCAAACAAGACCATTGGAGAAGATCCACGGCCAACCAGAGAGGATAGCACACCTAATTAGACACCATGAAAAGCCCTAGATGCTACCCAAGAAGCATCATCCGCATCCACGACGGCACGACCTATCACTGCCACAGAAACCCCATGCCGCTAGGCCTATCGAAAATACCTAGGAGTACATTGGAGGGGAGACATGTGATCCCACCTCCAATAACCGCCAGCCCACCCTTGCCGTTAAGCCCAAACCAGGATCCCCATCAAATGGAAACGGTGGGTGGATGACAGTCGCCAAACATGGAGGAGAGATAATGGAGATGAAGAAAATAGCAGCTGGAGCAAGACAACAGATCAGAAAAATCAGAGCTTGGAGAGGGGGAGAGAAAAAAGAGGAAGAAGAGGAGACGGGAGAAAGAGGAGTCGGGGGAGGAGCCCCTCGACAGTGGATCTGAAAATGGAACCCTATGAGAGAGAGAGAGAGTTAACTTTTTTGACAAGCAATCTTACAGAAAAACTAAAATTCATTCATTTTGACAAAATCTATTTTACAGAGAAATGTTTTTCAGTTGAATTTGTGATTTTTATAACTTTTCTGATAACTGAATACAAAGAAAGTTATAAAAATTGATTTTTTTTCATCATTTCCGTGCAACTGAATAAGGTCTAAAAGGTTGCCTCTCAAAGAGGTTGCAAATTTGAATCTTACAAAGCCCAAAATTTCAAATGTTGAGGTCATTGAAGATTTGACTGGTAGTTAACTTCAATATCTTAAAATTAGTGGGGTGTGCACAAATTAGACCATATATCCGGTTATAAAAGAAAAATAAAAATCCACAACATCGATCATTGATTGAGCCCTATACTTGTCTTGTCCCCATCCCCGTATGGACGGAGTACTCTTTTTACCAAAAAACACCGAAGGCAGCTTTGACCGGGGGTACGTTCGTCCGTCGCTTTTATGCCACATCTCTCGCAAGAATAAAATAAAAATAATATACAATTAAGCCCTTCCAGTAGGCTTTTAATTCCAGTAGGCCTTGGAGTATTTATAAGCCCTTCATTAAGTATTATTTAATTCCACATTAAACATACACCACACCAGGCTCATCACTCCTCCATAAATCTTGCTTTCTCTTTCTCCACAAACACAAACTACTCCGTTTTACTAGTCTAGTAGTTTTAGTAACTCACCATTACTACCAATACTTGTATTCCTCAGGGGAGTATTAAACTCCACTGGCGGAGACTGGTGAGAGTTTCCACTTCTCTCTCTCTCTCTCTCCTCCCTGTCTTTTTCTCTCGCACTTTCTCCTTCCGCCAGTTCATACGAAGCTTATCTCTTCTGGCTAGATTTCTTTCCGATTCGATCCTCATACGCAGACAGGGAGATAACTCACTCATAGCCGGCCGCTCTCTTTCTCTAATTCTCTTTCCTTTTAGAGTTTGATATTGCGATATTCTCGTTTTCCTTTTAGAGTTTGTTATTGCGATATTCTCGGCTTCAACGGAATAGGAAGAAAAAAGAAGAAAGAAAGGAGAACCGATTCTCAGGAGGTCTTCTTTGTTCCAAGATTTTGCCCCCTGATTCCGCTAAAGCTTCATTCTCAAATCTCCCCCAAATGCCTTACTTTTTAGCGATTGGTGTCTGTTATTAGGGTTTTGGTTTGGGCTTTCTTGCTCGCCTACTCTGGAAATCGCTCCTCTGATCAAACCCAAGTCGGTGGTTGAAGTAATGCTTGCAAGATTTTAGGGGTTCTTTGCAAGTTTCTTGTGCGCATTCTTGATTCTTGATTTAGTTTCAGTTGTCCGTAAAAAGGAGTCGACTTTCTACGATTGATTACCTTTCAGACTTGGGGTTTCTTCCCTGGTTGCAAGAAAATCAGGTAATACTCCTGTTCCATACTCAAAGCCTTAGCATTATTACTATTTCTGCGTTGCTCCACTTAGGCACATCTCGGCGGCTTAAAACCTTGTTCAAGAAAAGATCTCGTCATTTGCAAATCTCAAAATCACATTTTTTCCCTTTATGTGGAAGAATGAACAACTGCCTTAGATGAGCAATGAAAATGATGGAAAGATTCTCAGAGAGATTAGTACTACTACTCCTACTACTACTCCCTTTTAGAGGGATTCCAAAGAACATCAAAAGAATAAAAGTGATCTGAAGGGGGGGCAACGGCTTAAAGCTCTCCAGCTCCAGCTTTTTGTGTTTTCTGGCTGTATACTTCTCTTACCTTTTTGCAAGTGCCCGTTAGAAGCTTCATTGAGAAGCTTTTCGTTCATAAGTTCCTGTTAGGAGACTAGTACTTTCTTTCCCTGGATCTATCAGTGGTGGCTGCATTTTGGGAGTTGACTTTTCTGTCTGGATCTGGGCTGTTCTGCACACTGCTGACTTTTTATAATTCACAGCATCGATGGGGCTTCTTGGGAGGAGTCTCGCGATGCTTTCCGTTTTGTTATGGATCTTCTGGTTGCCGAAACTTGGGGCTCAATTGCCTGCTTCTTCATTACCGGCTGCACGTGCCCTAGATTCGCTTCTCCAAGACTATGCTTACAGGGCATTTGTGCGTCCCAGGACCAGGACCGGCATTGTCTATAATGGGACTGTACCGTCGAATTTAACCGGGATTAAGATTTCAGCATTGAGGTTGAGGAGAGGAAGCTTGAGGAGTAGAGGTGTCCAGGCATACAACGAGTTTAAGATTCCTATGGGTGTTGTTGCGCAGCCACATGTGGCAAGGCTTGTTCTTGTCTACCAAAACTTGGGCAATTGGTCTTCGGTGTATTACCCGTTAGCCAACTACATGTATTTAGCTCCGGTGTTGGGTCTTCTTGCTTACGATGCATCAAACTTATTGGCAAAAAATTTGCCCGTATTGGATATCAGGGCAACCAATCAATCCATATCAATCAATTTTTCAGGTGTGAAAGCTGTGCCAGATGGGTCGGTTGCAAAGTGTGTTGGGTTCAACTCAAATGGTTCGGTCCATTTCAGCGATCCAGTGTCTGATAACACATGCTCAACCTTTCAACAAGGGCATTTCTCTATTGTCATCGAGTCCATTGCCCCTTCTCCCTCACCGGTATCTCCTGTACCACCAGCGGGAGCTCCGAAGCCAACTGGTGGAGGAAAGAAGAACCATACCACTCTATGGATAATTCTCGGGTCAGTGCTTGGTGGTCTAGCAGCGTTGGTTTTGTTGGGGTTCCTGGCACTGTGGGTTGCAGGATACAAGCAAAGGAAGCAAATGCATCAAATGGAAAGGGCTGCAGAAGTAGGGGAATCACTACAGATGACCTCGGTTGGGAGCACAAAAGCTCCAGCTGCGACAGTCACACGAACACAGCCAACCCTTGAGAGTGAATATGTGCCCTAGCTTCTGTCATATACTGTACAAGCCGCCTCCTCCCATTCATATTCAGAATTCGTTCTTGCACCAGCTATTCTTCTAACCAAACCTGCTTTCCACAGCTGTTTTTTTCCCCCCTTGGTTTGTTGATTCTAGGCTCTTTTGTTTTAGTGTGGGTTATATTGGGTTATTGTGTAGGATGATAATCTGCTATCGCTCACAAAAATCTTTGTAAGTTTGATGATTCATTGTGGTGTGGGTAGTAGGGTGTAGCTAAGAGTGAAGATTCCATTAATGTGTTGAATTTTGCTGTCCCATTGAAAAAGAATAAAAGTTTCTGGTTTTCCCTTCCAATTGTTGATGTTGTATAGTATTACTTCATGCAGTTTTTTTATTTTTTATTTTGTTGGTGTCATTCTGGTAGTGGAACACTCGTAGAACATACTTCAATATCTTTTGCTGCTGGTGTGAACATTGTAATGGTAGGGATGGGAAGTGATGGATACGCTCCACATCCATGACTTTGATATGAAGGTTTAATTATTAACTTTGATGTACTATTATTCTACTATACGAGGTTGCTTTGAGTTTGAAGGAGTATGATAACGTAACAAAGTCCAATGATATGAACAGTGGAAACAAGTACTACTATACTCTCTGTCAAATCATGGTGACGGTATGTTTGTCCTGGGATTTGGAAGTCATGGACTTTTTACTTGTGCGACAACATCCAAATGGAGGTACGTAGTACAATTATTGAACAAAACACTCTCTACTTCCATGGTGGAGGAAACAACAACAGACTGAACACAGGACGTAAGCAGCCATGTTTCATGTCCAGCTGCTGCTGTTGCCGCCTGTGACAGATGCATATACTATTTACTGTTAGATGCTCCTAGCACGGCCACGCTGTGTCTTAAGGCCCTTAACTACGAGACGGAAAATCATTAACTGTTCACTACTAGACAAAAACTACGAGACGGAAAATCATTAACCGTTCACTACTAGACAAAAAATCATTAGATGCTCTTGGAGACAAACAAGTGGCGTTCTAGGAACCTTGACCACCGCACGCTATTTGTGGTATCCCGTGTGATAGTTAAGGGTCCTAACGGCACGTGGGCATGCCCGAAGCTAAATGGTGCATTTTCGCTATATTATTGGACTACAAACTTATGACAACAGTTAAGTTATTTCCACTAAATGGTATTTGAAAAGAATGATCTGTCCAGAAATGTATTGAAACATGAATTTTAGTTCATTTAATCCATTTAATTTAGCGGAAACGCCCTTAAGTACTCGTGGAGGGAGTTCACATATAAAAAAAAAGGTCTCGACAGAATTATACGTATGAATTATTGCCATTGTCAGTGCAAAAATCAAACTGTGCATATACATATGAATTGCCATTGGCTGTAATAAATCTTGGATCAAAGGAATTCCTTTTTCCTGCCGAGTGCCGAATACATCAGATCCGAAAGCGACCAGGCCGTCCAAGGATTATAATCTTGTTAGTTGAAGAGGGATGCTTTGTCATGCTCCCCTCACCCCCTACCCAATATTATTTTTATTTTTATATTTAAAACAATGTGTACGTGGCTCCAAGATGCTACTCCTAGTAAACATAATTTAAGGAGAAGAAAACACACGATAATCATACACTAATGACTGTTAGGAACCAACCAACAACTTTATTCCTTGGCTGATAACATAACAGCAGACGTTCCACTCGAGAATTTATTTGTCAAGACGACTACCATATCAATATCAATAGTAACTAGAGCATTAACTAAAGAAATCACAGTTGGTCCACAAGGGAATAAATGAGCATTCTTTCTTCTTTTATTTATTTTTTTCACTTCGAAAATTAAGACACAATATTACAATCCCTACTAGGGGCATAAGAAGAAATTACATTTGTATATAAATTATAAAAGAAGGCTATGACGTCCCTTTAGTTCCTCGGATGTTGGAGGTATAGAAATGACATTATTTCAACTTTCGGTGGTAAAATTTTTTCAGAGTAGTCATTTTTGTGCACAAATTTTTCTGAAGACATGACACCACGTTAAGAAGCAATGAGCGATGGAGGTGAACCGGAGGCCAGCTAGTGAGCCGCGTAGCTCATTTCCAAGTTTTCGAGACCACGAGAACTTCCACTGCTGGGGCTTCGCAATCCTCTTGATATGATCCCCATTGTTGCTGTCATTCTCGATTATCACCTCTGACTTGAGACTTCAACCTTGGCTGCGGGCTAGCAAAACGAGCAACCGCTTTATGTTTATATATCTTATGGTAATTATGCACACGAGATGCGTGCTTGAAATTAGAATTGGGGATGGTGTTGTGCAGTGGTGTGTGCAGCACCGTATTGCACACCTCCAATCTGTCGGATCGTGCATCCGACGGCTTGAATCTCATCTCGGCAATGAATGGCTCTCAATCGTTGGTTGCCGAAATGAGATTTGAGCCGTCGGATGCACAATCCGACGGTTCGAAGGTGCGGTGCACCTCACTGCATAACACCAACCCGAAATTCCTGAAATTAGTGTTGTTTATTCCAAGGACAAAGAAATTGTTCAGCATAGGATTTCATCTTGTAAGCCACCCAGCTATATATTGTGATGGAGTAAACATTTCAGTAAAAGAATACTAAGCCACCCAGGTATACATTGTGATGGAGTAAACATTTCAGTAAACGAATACTAAAAAAGATCAATCCACCTACTTCCACCATCAATGGCTCATTAAAAACACTGAGGAAAAAATATGGTAACGGACAAAGAGGTGTCCTTCTTCTCACCTGTTATTAGGGTCTGGATCTGATACAGCACCAGCAAATATCCGTGGTCCACCAGTTTGAATGCCACCTATGCACTTTGACCACTTGCTTACCTCTTAAGCTTTACTTAAGTAGGAGTATCATTCAACTCAACCCTGTCTTCCACTCTCCTCGTCCATTGGCCGCTTGCTCTGGGTGGGACGTAGTTACGGTTTTTTGCTCTCTTTCGGAATCTTCGACAGGTTTAGAATCCCTATATTCACGCACAAAAGAGTGTTGCTACGCCTGGTCGCATTCTCCTCCACACTTCTATGAAGTTATAAACTATCAAAACAAAGTATCATGCCATGCAAAATTACTTGGCTCTTACATGGAGTAGCAATAAAAAGGAGAAAGGGGCCTACAGTTCTACCAATTATAGAATGTTCACATTTAATGCATCAAAGAGCACAGTACAGACATTAATGGAAGCAAAATACTAACGATCCTCAAAGCCATTATTGCAAAACGAGGGACCTCCATACCACATTGATGACCAATCTGCCCTTCTTGTAGTAGATGACCAGACCAGACCAGAATCACTTCTTCACCTACTCAATCAATCCACTCCTTCCCAATGGGCTCTAGCCCAGATGCACTTCATTAATCCTCTCAACTGGGACGTCTTAGGTCCAAACTTCACTAAAGGCGAGAAAGTGTTGCTGTGGTGGTTTATACCCCACGTCCCTGCCCCTTCCCCCTACATATAGAGTAGTGTAAGTTCTCCCAACATATGAAATAATAATAATAATAATAACAACAACAACTTAATCCACTCATTCGCTATCTCACATCACAGAGGCTATCTTCAGAGTGCATCTGAATTGTCAACATCAACAACAATCTCCCTACCATGCCATTTCATTGCTTTAGATAAGTGGCATATGAAGAGTTATGATATAACTAACTAGGTCCACAATGACAAGCTTAAAAATGAAAACCAAGAATGATTGGCTACAAATGTATTACAAGTACTGTGTGTTGGATTAAGCATGCGCACAGATTATAGTTTTTCACCATTACGACATCAATGTATGTGTATAATAACTATTCTATAGCAACTATTATACGATAAGGAATTAGTACTCCCCACGCTTTTCTTGAGCAAATTAGAGTTGTAATGATAATCCAAGTTACAGATATGATGAACCCAATTGGAAAAGAAAAAGGAAGAAGCCGATCGAAAATTCCTTCTGCTATCTTTATGACTTCCTGCCCTGGCCCTGGAACTGTCAGAAATTGAGAAGAACCTGAAACTTGGGAATAAAGAAGCCAGAGAGAGAGATATATAACCGATGCAGAAAAAATTATTATCCAATAAAATGACCCGGTAGTCTGACTATTTGAATCGGGTTTGATAGTTTTATTATCTGTCAAATGTTATTTTACACATGCATATTGCGTGTAGGATTTCAAGTTCAGACATCGAAGGATGCTTATGCTAGGAACCAAGTCGTTTCAGTAGGCAGCCAATGCACATGATTGGGGTGTCGCTCAGAAACCTCTTTCATTGAAAAGAACAAAACAAAAATCAGGCTCTCATGAACACTCAATAAGACAGAAGTATTTTTCAATTCAGATGGAAATATGGTTCAATAAAAGAGTACTCGAAGACTCCCCACCATAGAAACACAAACAATAGATAACAGGGACTCAAAATCTAAACCATGGTTATGAACCCAATTCAAATGGTTAACACCAGCTAAGTAAACTTGATAATAACATTTCCCCAAAGTTCAAAAGCTTATGCAAATACACAACAAATGAAAGAGAATGAAAATTAAAGGTACATGGAAAGCCTGAAACATAAAATGAAGCATTTCATTCTTCAGGAGTCCATTGGCAATGCTTCCTGCACCACAGCAGAAAAACACCTAAAGTCAACGAATGGCTAAACAGTTGAAAAAATGTAAATAAAGTATGATTATGCAAGTCCAATTCTAAGGACATCGTGCATAAGAGGAAATTTTCTATACACAGAAATAAGATCCTCACCATGTTGTTGCCATAAGTGATTCAAAGAACATAAAGGTCTAAGGCTTTGCCTCTTTCAAGCCAGACCATGGTGTGGTCATAATCTAATTCTCAAACAATTGTAGGCAGATTTGTTTTACCTCATATGTAACCAAGTGAACTTTACAATCAGAAGTTACCCGGGTTGATTGGACATCCTGGAAAGCCTGAAGAAAATGTTTCTCTTATCAAGCTAAAACCCTAGGCAAAGGGAAGGAAACTTAAAAGTTGAAAACTATATGGTGTAAGCCATTGCAATGCGTTATTTCAAGCCATGTGACATTCCTACATATCTGGAAAAAGCAGCCAATCAATTACATTTACGGTCCGCAACATGGCTCAGCAATATGCCAGAACGTGCTCAGGAGTTTAAGAAGCAGTGTGCAGGCTTACAGATAAACAAAAATAGGAACAACCTAAATGATTAAACTACTTACTTAAAAAATAATAAGAATACTCAAACATTGAGCGCATTTTGTTATTTGATATAAAAGATCCAGTAAACCAACAAGACAATGATAAAAGATAATATCAACAACCAAGTTGAGTTGCCAAAATAGCAGAGAATCTGATTCCCTAAATGTTTGGGGAAGAGAAATAATACCAGATTTAAATACAGGCAATGCCATAGCTACGTATAACAATTACCATGGCAACTTAATCCCCATTAAAAGCATTTACAAATTAAGGAAGAAAGAGTATTAAATGCAAGTTTAAAAGTGATACAATGTGAAGGGATTAATTTCAGATGTATAATTCTCAGATGTTCTTTGGCTTCTGCAGTGTATCACATTTGGAAAGCAAGTATCGAGGATTTTTATTCAGTTGGCTGCAACAGAGGACCAACTCACTTCTGCAACTATTACTAGTGGTAGGGAGTTTCTCAGCTCCTTTCACATGCTGAAATCGTCTCAGAAAAAAGGAGCTTTGTGTGAGACTAGGGGCATTCGTGGGTTTGTATTGCGGTCTAGTTGATCTTTTAGTAGTTTCTGCTTTGGTTTAGTCGCTTGTTTGACTCCTCTTGTATCCTCTGCTGGCTTGTATTCTGGCCCTTTCGTTCTAGTTTGCTCCTGGTGTCTAGGTTTTCATTTTCCTGTGTTGTTGTGCTTAGTTGGTAGATGCTAGGCTTGAGGTCTGGGTTTGGACTTCTCCTGTACTTATGTATTTTTGGCTTGGACTTAATAAGAATTTGTACTTATACAAAAAAGAAAAGAAAAGAGAGAGGTTAAAAAGCATTACAATACAAGTTGAGTTCTTCGATCTCACAATCAGTCCTTCGACAGCCAAAATTGGGTGGGCCTTGGTTACCAAAGCCTAGTTAGCACAGTTAGTTTGACGGTGCGACGAGGAAGTTCATTTTCAATGCCCAAGCCAATAGGGCATGGAAAATCATTCATAGTACATACAAGATCCAAAAAAAATTACTAGTAAAAAGCAAAATGATGTCTGCCAGACAAGAAGCTGTAGAGTGAGGACATCCGTAAGTTTAAATGTGCAATAATTGAAGACGTTCCTTGTTCAGACATGGAAAACAATCTCGTTCCTGCCCAAAAAAAACCACTGAAACAAATAAACGTCAAACTATTCTACAGATGATGCTCATCTAAACTCCCTATGAAAGAGAGCCAAAAACATTCTTCCTTCCCACCATCCCACAAGTTTCTTCAATCATGTAGCTCTGTGACGTCAGATATCTAGACAATTCCAAATTCAACCCCTTTAAGCCTTATTAATAAGTATTACTATCTTTTGATATAGGCTACATAGTACATACAACTGTACAAGAACCTTTGGCAGCGAAAACCATCCATAAACAATAAACACAAGCTCATCTTAAAAAATAAAACTCCACGAGAAGACACACAAGCTCTCTCACTATAACAGAGGTATTTTCCATCACAAAAAGGCATACTTTCTTCCATCACCAAAAAACCATGCTTTCTTCCATCACTGAACTCATCCGTATTAATGCTCATTGTTGGAAAATTGTAGGCATTACAATTATTTATTTTGATGATGTGATTTTTATTCCTTGGCACAATACAAATTATTTATCGCAAAGATATTTCGGAACTAAAATGTTGCATAAGTCTCTTTGATCCACTGTATCATCCCCATTTATATAGTGAGCTCAATACATGAACTAACAAAAGCATTTAGATGAATTTTTAAGCCACAGGTTGACGAACCGGCTGACAAGCCGGCTGTCTGAACAGAGAGCTGTGACACGCAGAGACCATCGGATGCCAGACCGGATGACCCACTGGACGGTCGACCACCCGAACGACCGGTCAAAGTAATTTCTATAGATCAGTAAAATTCCAACAGCTATATTTTTCCTAAATTAACTCTCCAACGGCACCAATATTTTATTAACGGCTAGTAGGTGGATGGATCACTATATAAGAATTGAAGAATACATTGATGAGTATCAAGTCAAGCCATATCAATCCATATCATTTCAAGAGCAAGAAATCCAAAGATCAAGCCAATACTTTCATATCTATCTTGAGAGAGATTTTGTATAAGTTGAGAGCGTCCACTTTCATATCTACCTTGTGAGGTTATTGTTATTTGAGAGCTTCAAATCTCTTCACATACTTGTAATTCCTAAGCGAGTGTCTGAGTCAAACACTTGAAAGTTTAGAAGACCAAATTCGGGTTTGAATTTGGGTGTTATTGTTTTCGAGAGGTTTTCGGAGAAAACTCTTGCGGTTGCACTAGCTCCTCGGGAAAGCTAGGGGATAAGGTTGTTGTAAGCACCCGCAAGTCTTACTACTTGTAATCTTTTTGAAGATTAGTGGAACCTTCAAGTAGTTGCTTGAGGAGAAATGGACTAGGCCGGACCGTGGACAAATCCAGGCCGAACCACTATAATCGGGTTCTATCTCTCTAACTCTCTCTCTCTTACTTGCTCATATTATCTTGGATATATTTGTTAGAGAACATAATTAAATTGCTAATTTTAATTAGCAACCCTATTTCCCCCCATTCTAGGTTGCCTTTTTGGGTAACACTCATTTCTTGAAAGAGGAAACGAAAAGACTGATCATCGAACGAATACAAATATTTTACATTTGGATTAGTTTCTCATTTCTTAAGTTGATACTATGTAACATACTACCATTGCAATTTGCATCAGCGCATAAAGCAAGTGAGAACATCTAGATTGTAACCGTAGATGTTAAGAGTGTAAATTGTACAACATCTAGATTCCTGAGCCAGTGAAAACAAATTAACTGAAGGCAAAACAATCCAGGTATAGGTTCTAACATTTCCATGACTGCTTGATATGTGTTGAAATAATTCTGCATCAACCAAAAGTTTGTCTTTTTTCTTTCTTTGGTTCCATTCCTGTCGTAGGAAGAAGAGACAAGGCAAAGCTCTTATTCTTTTTCCCCCTAAAAATCCTATTGATTATTGTTTGAAGTGGATAGGAACAATAATCAATTGGATTTCAAAGTTCTTTTTCCTTGATTTCTTTGAAGTTGCATGTCCTTAGCGTCATCCATTTCAATCTATCAAAGTCCCATTCCGTTTACAATTTCTTTCATAATAAACAAACAAACAAACAAACAAAAAAAACATCTCTTTCCCTAAATAAACACCATCTCATAGGCGAAAACTCCTTTTTTTTTTTTTTTTGTCCCCAATGGAGAACCATAAAGCTAAACTGGCCGGAAGAATTGAAAAAAAGGGAGGCAGTGATTCGGTGAATGGAATGACACGAAACATAAAAGGTTAAGTAATAGTAGCAAACAAAACAAAGAAAGTGGGAAAAAGGCATACGGGGAGGGTCTAATTTGGTGATGTGCTTCGGCTGCCAACCACGAAATTGAGACTTTGCTTGAATGTATCGCAGCTGGTGCATAACTGGAGATCTTCTACTATTTATTCTATTTAGTACTATAAATAAAGATAGGGTGTTTTGTTATTAGTTATTTATTACCTGCCCATGAGCAGCTTTGTGAATCGAAGAATATTGAGAATTTCCCATCACACAAGAGCATTCCGGCGAGTTAAGAATTGATCCCCACTGCAAGTACAAGTGCTGCTTCTTTCAACCATACCCCAACTCCGTCTCTCTATCTCTATCTCTCTGCTCCTCTATGGCGAGACACCACTGATATCATCCCCCATCGCTTCTCTTCTCTCTGGTTCATGTTTGAGCAACATCATGAACAAACACAAATATTTGAGAAAATTAAACACACAAAAAAAATCCAAAAGTTTGATCTTTGTACAAACACAAAGCAAACCTCTCGTTATAATTTTAACCCATCTTCCAAACCCTTGGCAACAACCACATTCTCTCGCGCTCTCTCTCTCTCTCTCTCCCTCTCCCTCTCCCTCATCCCCTCGGAGTGAATTTATTCCATGATTAAAATGGATCTGATCCAGTGTTGCCAAATATATTTTCACAAAAATATAATTCAATTTGATAATCTCCGATCGTACACGATTAATAGGAGTATGATTTTATAGCACATTTATATTATTGGAAAATTCTACAACTTGAACAGTTTCGATCAAACAATAAATCCGGGATGAGTTCGCAATCTACCAATTACACGTTGCAGACGTCATTTTAAATAACCTCGCATGTTCAAGATGCGAAGTACCAATGAAAATGGACGAACGTCCTTTTGTGGAATGTTGAAGACGGGAGGTTGGGCGACAAACACCACGGCGTCGTTTCCTTGATTAAACAACATCGCTTGTTGACGGCGGGAGGTTGTCAAATGCTCAGACATCCTTCGGCCTCCGCTTTCGCTTAATCTTCCCTCGAATCTTCGTTTCATTGAAACTTGAAAGTAAAAAAATTTCGGATGTAAAAGTTTTTTTTTATAAAATAATTTTGCAAAAACAAAAATTTTGTTTTAGTTTTGCGGTATTTGGTTGATATTTGCTTTACACAAAAGGTTTTTAGAACAAACAGATAATTTTTATCTAATAGTAAAATATTTTTTTTATCTTATACACAAGTAAACACCAAAAAATAAATAATACACTTTTTAGACAAATATTTTACGCATAAATAAATGGAGCCTTGATATTTAACATACTTCAAAAGGGTTGGGAAAGGAGTACCGCTAACCGAAATATGGGTGAAGCAAGCTTAAAGAGCATAAATTAACACGCCAGACACTTGCGCTTTTGACGAAAATCAAACTCTCATATTCTTTATCGAAGAAGTGAGGAAATATCATTCAACAAGAAGCCCATTGGCTGCAAATTTTAGTTGTTTGTGAGATTTTTGAAAAATATTTTTAACGCTCTTGCACCCGCTCTCTCACGCATTATCTGACTTAGCCCAAACAACGGCGTGGTTCTAAGAAGTTTAAAGCTCTGATTTTCCATCAATGGCATCAATCTGCTTGGGCAGAAACTGGTTCAATTGACCCGCAAACCTTTCCCCAGACATTAACCTAGCTGAGGGAAGAGCCTAGCAGAGGGAAGAGGAGGGTGAGTGATCCCGCGCAGCCGTATCACTGTTTTCCTTTCATATTTTCACCGTTGAGCCGAGCAGCCAAAAAACAAAATTTCTACGACCATACCCAAAAAGACCGAGCTATTTGCGACTACAAATTCTCTAAACGTAGTCTGTTCTAAAATTAATTACTTTCGAACAAAAATGTCCTTAAAAAATGGACAAAAATACCCTTAAAATTACTACATACAACTACATCTATACTACCACCAGCCAACCCATCTTCCTCTCTCCCTCCCACTGGCTCCACCGTAGCCACCCATCTTCCTCTATCACGTTTCCACCATAGCCACCAAAACGCACCTACGCCTCACCACCAAACCTCAAACGAAGATCTGAAAAATTGCCGCCACCAACCTATGCAAACTGTGAAAAGTAAAATTTTCTCCAACGATTACAATCGGTGCATTTACGAACTAGTTCACGATATTTAACCCCTAATGACAATGACAAACCAGAAGACTACAACGACTATGAGTTTCCTTTGTAAAAATAGTTCATCGCACATTACCAAAAAACGTGATGTCAATCGCGTATTCAAGAAATGCGTTTTACGGAGCTAGAAGCATTCAAGAAATGCACGAAATGTGTTTTTTTAAATTAAAAAAAAAATGATGCATCTTGAAGATGCATTATAAAAGTTTCAAGTTTTAAAACTCGAAATTGTCAAATATTTTCGGATTTTAAGATATGATTTTGTTTCTAAAACCATTCAGATATCAAAACCCATATATGGCTAACATTTTAAGGTATTAGAATTTGAATTTTGTAAACATTTTCAAGTTTTAAAATCTGAAAGTTCTAAAAATTTTCGAAAATGTGCATCCGAACATGTCGATTTTTTTTGTTGAAAGAGATGGTGTTGGTGATGGTGGGACACAACTAGTGGTAGTAGTGGTGTGGCGTTGTTGGGTTTGGTGGTGGTGGGCTGTTGGTGGTGTAGTTGTATTGGTATTATGTGGTGGTTGTGGTGGTGGTGGTGGTGGTGGTGGTGATTGGTGGTGGAGAAGAGAGAACAGTGAGACAGAGAAGGAGGATGTGGAGGAGATGGCTGGTTGGGAGGGAAGGGTATTTTTGAAAGTTTATGGATATTTGTTAGGTTGCATTTAGGAAATTGTTATAAGATTTATAGGTTAGGTTTAGAACATGCTAAGTATAGGATATTAGTGCTTGTAAATAACTCGCCCCTACCCAAAATACACACCATTTCACAAAACACAAGGGTCCCATACACACTATGGGGTCGATTGGATGCAGCTTTGGGTGGGTGTATTGTCGAATACACCCGGTTTAGGGGTGATGGGATAGTTTTAGCTGGGTTTGGCAAGCTTATTTCCACCTATATTCAACTCCACCCCCCTTATACGCTTATACACCTCAATTCGGTGGAAGAGGTACTAAATTATTGCTACCCTTGAGCCCTGCAATAGCTAATTCGGCCTAATACACCCGAATCTGAATTGTTTTACCCCTCATCATCCCCCTACCCTAACGGCTCTCCCTCCCAGCTACAGTGAATCAAGAAGAAGAAGAAGAAGAAACAGTGAATCAAGAAGAACAACAACAGATTACCAGCACCACCACCACAAAACACATGGAAATATGTATGTATATGTATAGAGAGAATGAGAGAGAGAGAACGGAAAAAATGGAAAATAGAGAGAGAGGAAAAAATTATGGCCGGAGTTGTCATTTACAGTAGAGAAAGAGAGAGAAGAGTATCGAACGTCGCCGTTGCCGTTCGAAATTTGGCCGTCAACGGTGTGGATCTGATCATCCACCGTCTTCAAGTTGCCGTCGTCGACTGGAACAGATGTGGGTGGATTTTGTAGAGAGAGAGAGAGGTGGGTGGGTTTTGTAGAAAATCGTGTAAAAAATTAAGTATTGTACTCCTATTTAATTTCTATTTTATTTTGTACAAAACTAAAATCTGACCCTTTTTATTTGTCTTTTTTTACTCCTATTTTGTTGTGTACAAAACTAGACATTTCATTAAATAAAATAGACAATAAAAGAATTTAAAAACACGAAATTTAGTTTTTTTTTTAAATTATTAAAATAATTAAATTATTAGTAAACTAAATTATTATTGCTTAATTTTGATAAAGTAATTAATTTTATTGAATTTTGTAATAGTACATTTAATCTAATGAATTATCTATTTTAATACTGCGCAAGGGTAAAAGAGTCATTTGTCAGTTTTTTACATCATACACCCTTCTTTATACACCCAATTTATCTTCCATCAAAACAAAGTATTATTTTATTCCATTTCTCTAATACATCGTTCAAACCATTTATTTTTTAATATACCATATATAAATGTTAAATCAATATGGGTCCTCCCTGCCTGCTTAACTAATACCCTTTACTATCTTATTCCCTTCATAAATAATACACTCAAAACACATACGGTATCCAATTGGGCCCGGTGTCTAGTGTGTGTGGGACCTTAGTGTTTTGTGAGATGGTGTGTATTTATGTGTGTAATTTTAGACCATCTCCAACCCATGGCTTCATATTGGAGATGTCAAACATTTTTTGAAAGCTGAAGTGGTATTTTGATATCTCCAATTTGACATCAAAGCCTTTCTTTCCAACCCTTGATGTCAAATTCTATTTATTTAATATCAAATTATCCCTCTCCAACTCTTAAGTCAATATACAAATGGTCATTTTTTAAAATTTGGCATGGAGGAGGGAGGTTGTCAATTTTGACAACTTTGTCATTCCCTTCAAATCCACGTATGATTGGCATCAAAGAAGGCTGCTGGGTTGGATTGAATTTTGGTGTCAAATGTTACCATTAGGGTGCGTTCCAGAAACCAAAACAAGAACTTATTTTTTAAGAAGGCAATTTCAAGTTTAAAAATTATGTGCTTACGCAAATAATTTTTTTATCACTATGGATCTTATTTGATAGATTTCATTGAAATCTTTAATACGGTGTAAAAATTTCGTTTACATTATTTTTGAGTTTGAAAATGTGAAATAAGTACTTATTTTTTAAGAAGGTGTTCTGAAACGGAGCCTTAACATGTTCACGTAGGATTTGACATTTCACATTAGAGATGCTCTTAGTTGTAGTTGTAGCATCTCTCGCCAAAAAGGACCATGATACACCCACCGCACTCTCACCCACCGCACCGGCCACCGCACACTCGCCGGGCCCACTCCGGCCACCGGACGGCCGATCCGAACCGTCCAAAAATTCTAAAAAAAAAAACCGAGTGGGCCTACGCGGGAATCAACGGCATCCGAGGTGTGTAAGTGCTCAATCCGAACTTCCAAAAATCAGATGATCCGAGCCATTAAAAATTGGAAGTTCGGATCGAGCACTTACACACCTCAGATGCCGTTGATTCTCGCGTAGGCCCACTCGGTTTTTTTTTATAGAATTTTTGGACGGTTCGGATCGGCCGTCCGGTGGCCGGAGTGGGCCCGGCGAGCGTGCGGTGGCCGGTGCGGTGGGTTAGGCTCGGTGAGGGTATCATTTTCCCGCCAAAAAATGCTTACCACGTGCTATGACTCTGCGGAAACGGCGCTGTCTAGGGGTTGGTGTCGGCCACTTTTCTGTGTAATACGGTCCAGCTGGGACTGGCTTGGTTTACGGCATCAATTGCAATTGGCCGCATGCTGCGGAGGAAGAGGATGTGGGAACCACTTCTCTCTCTGCTCCCGGGACTTACTGCATGTCTACCACCTGTCTCTCTCTCTCTCTCTCTCTGTTCATTCATAGCTCACAGTGACACTCACCAATTACTTTATTCCACTTTCGTACAAATGTGAATTCCAAGAGGAATCACTTCTTCATCCCCCTCGTTCCACTGTAGCCTGTTTGGATGGGGGATTTGCCCCCGGATTTGCCAAGCCCCCGGAGTACATCTCCCCCTTCTCCTCATCTCCGGTGTTTGGGTGTGAAAAACGTGAGCCGGATTTGAGGGGGGAGTAGTTACTGTTAGGATTACAAATCAGGGAAGAGGAGGATTTGCCAAGGCTAGGGTTCCCCCTGTCGTTAACAACTCCGGGTGTCTATTTGACCATCCTAACCTTGCCTTTTCTCTTCCATCACCAACGATTTAGGCCTCTCTCTCGCCGATCACATATGCATGGATACATATAATGTACAAATACACCCACAATCGCACACATACACACACAGTGAGAGATAGAGAGAGGCACAAATCAGAGAGAGAGAGAGATACCGGACTTATCGGGGCCAGAGGCCACCGGTGTCAAGAGAACCCTGGCCTGGCAACGAGACGCCGGTGTCGGAATTGGTATCGCCGAACTGGGCATAGAAAGAAATGGATATGGGTGAAAGTAGAAAGAGGGGAATTTGGGGCAGTAAATTGGGGGCGTGGGTGTAGTTGGAGAGACAGAAATTGGGTGTAGTTGTCTGGGTGTGTTTTAATTTCCAATTGGTTATATTTTGATTAAAAAAAGTATAAGCATTTGTATTGTAAAATGAAATTATTTTATCCTAAAATTAATAGTAAAAATCAATTTATTAAACCAATTTTGAACATTAACAAATCAAAGTGGGGGTAATTCAGTCATTTGACGTCTAATCTCATCATATCCACCTTTCATATCCTCCTCCTCAAAAAATCATCCAAACACCTCATTATAAATCCACCCTTCTTAAGAGGTGGGGCCACCCTTCTTAACATATCACCCCTCCTTACATATCCACCTCTAAATCCACCCTCATTCTATATCCACCCAAAACAAATCCTCCATCCAAACGGGCCGTGAAATTGGAAAACCACCCATTTTTAACCCCACCTCTGAAAAAATCTTGTTTCATATTCATCGCCCACCCCACGATATAGAGGGAAGAAAAAAAAAAAAAAAAAAACGGAAACAATTCAGCTCTACTTTTATTTCCACTTCTACTAGCTTCTTCCCTTTTCATATTAAATGTTGCGGTCAAAATAAATTTATAGACACATGTAGAGATAAATAAATCAAGGGTTTTTTCTCCTTTAGCTTTCTGCAAATTTCGCAGATCTTTCGAGCTTCGACCCTTCCTTTTCTCTACCAAGCCCACTTTTCCTTCTCTCTCTCTCTCTCTCTCTCTCTCTCTCTCTGTGTGCTGCCGCTAAACCCTAAACCGTTGAATTGAAAGTAAAAGTTTTTGGTCGAAATATCCGATGTCAGGTCTCTACAATCCCAACTTCTCACCTGCCAGAGCTGCTTCTCCGCAGATTAGAGGCGCCCCAGACATTATTAACAGGTACGTTTATGCTTCTTCTTATAATAATCACTTCTTGAAAGTTCTTCATCTTTGGTTTGGACAATATGCTTTCCAGTCACTTGAAGATTATCCATGTGGGTTGGATCGATTTGGGGGTTCATTCATTTTTCACGTGTCCGTGTCTGTCTGAGTGTGCAGCAGCAATCACTACTTGTCGGAGCTGTTGGCGGAGCATCAAAAGATTTCACCTTTCACTCAGGTCCTTCCAATATGTAGCAGGCTCTTGAATCAAGGTTAGTTTGATATCACCATTTCTCTGTTTTTATTCTAGGTTTTGTGTGGTTAATCTTTATGAGTGTTTCAGAAACTTCTAGGCACTGGACTTGTCTTTGTTTTTCGGCCCAGAGTACAAGTTGATCTTACTCGACAAGGTTTACCTTCATGAGCCATAGTATGATTTATTTTTTGTCCTGTACTTGATCTTCATTCATGCGTCCCTCTTCATTTATCTCTCTTTTTAACTAGTCGGTCAATCGTGTTTGGCACACTATGTGAGACACTGAAGTAAGTTGTTTCACAATGTGGGTGAAGTTTAATATCTCCGTAGGCAAGTGGAGATGTCCTATGTTTGAAGCCACTCCTTCAACAAAAAAATGCTGTAAACATGAAGGGGAAAAAAAATTGTCTTGGTAATTGAAGTATAGCGAATGTAATCAATGTTCAAGGGACTGCTAAATGTTCCGATAATCTTTGGAATCATCTGCTGGACTGCTTTTGCAGTACATAAAAATATAAAATTGTCTTACCGAAGCATAATTGCCTTTTTATGTGAGCTTTCGCAAACATTGCTCAGTTTTTGCGGCGGAATTGTATAGCACATGATGATGGAATGATTTCTGACCGCTTGATCCCTTTTTTTAAGTTTACATGTGCTGATCGCAACATCATTTAAATGCATCTTTATATAGTGAATGTCATTGGTGGTTGCTTATGAGAAATGCTGCATAAAGTAGCTATATCATTGTAGACTTGAGAACTTGTCCTTTGGTCTCATTGTATTTTATTATCTGGAGGCTCGTGTGGAAACTAGGAGGTCGGAATTCTGTTTCTGTTGCTGGAGCAGTATTTATCGGTGTGGTTACTTTGGGAGTTCAATTTGCATTCTAGGACATCCGACTAGTTATTTGCCGATATTGAACTATAGAAGGATAGGTTGAGGAAAAAGATCCACCAAGCTGTCTTTATTAGTGCCGTTCTTGCCAACTAACCATTAGTTTGGGAGTTTGCTGAATTTTAAGTGATTCTGTTCCCTTATTTGGCATTTAAAATTAATGCATGGCCCTTTACATTTGTTGAGCAGGCTTGTAGGTCTTGCAGTTGTATGAATTCTTTTGTCTCGTGATTTATTTAGTTAGAATGACCCCATTTCTATGGTGCATTTTTTTCTCCCATACTGATTGGGGAGGTTAACTCCTATTGCCACTGCTCCTTTATTTTATCCAGAAATTCTGCGGGTGTCGGGGATGATGCCCAATCAAGGATTTGGTGAACTTGACAGATTGCGGCACAGAAGCCCCAGTCCCATGGCTTCTTCAAACCTTATGTCAAATGTGACAGGACCAGGACTGGGTGGCTGGCATGGTCTTCCTCATGAGGCAAGTGAACTCATCAGTTTCACTATAGCATCGATTTATTAATGTATATCATTTCAATTTTTATTTTTTTTTGATAAGATCATTTCATCTTTATTTACATCTTTTTTCCTTTTCCAAGCTACATTGAATAGTTGGATGTCATCCATTTTCTTCATGAATACTGCTTACATACAATGTTGGATCATGACAGCCTAGAACTAGAGAGTTGGTGTAATGAGCTGAAACACTTGTATTGGTAGTGTTCCCAACTGTTTATCCTGTTTATGATTGTTCAATGCTAGTTGGATGGGGTTCTTGTTGATTAATCTACCGCAATATCTCACCACTGCTTCGCTGTATATCCAAACTAGGTGTACCAGTGAATATATGAAATAGTATCAATTATAATAGAGTTGATTTTCCCCACTGTGTCTGTTTTATTTTGTTGACTTCAAATCTTCTTTTGTGTGTTATGTGGTTGTGCTAATCTACGGTGGTCGGCAACTTGTGGAACTTGCGCTATTGAAGAAGTTTTTAGGCCAAACCATGTTGTTGATTAACAAGAAATGCTACCTCATTAATTTAAGATACAATTGTTTGTGAATTTCTAGTACATTTTCAAACAGATGATTTAAGCTTATTAATTTAAATTGCTAACTTGGTTTTATTTTGACCACATATCCTTCATTCGGAAATTTTAACCCCCATTTCCATTTTGCATCATTCAGGAATTTTAAACCCATTTCCATCTTGCTAGATTAGCGAAAAACCTTCAAAGTTCAATATTGAAGCCTGTGGGGGTGTTCAGTGTATAACTGCTGCTCTGTTTCTTCAGAAGTTGAGATGTAGCTTGAAATGCAGTTATGATGATGGGAAGAGATTTGAATTAATCAATTGGAGATCTGAACAAAATTCCCATCTCACTCCACCAATACAAATCGGTGACGGAGAGAGAGAGAGAGAGAAGCTTTCTTTGTTTACAATTGCGAGGGAGTTCTCTATGGAAGGGATATCTTAAATTAACTGTATTTTAGAATATATCATGTCTCGGTAAAGAAGTTTTTGTAAGACACGCTGTCCTGTTCCTAGTTGTTGTGATGATGCATGTATACCTTTTCGGTGTTTTTGGTATTTGGCTGTGTATATGTTCGAAGTTGAAGTCAAGTCCAACTTCCTTTGAGCGTTGGTACTTTTGGAGTCTCTCTCTGTAGGTATGTTCATAGAACTGTGATTGTCATGTGTTCTTCCTGTATATTAGGTCCTCGCCTCTCTGTTTGACTGTTTCCCTTAAAAATTTATGAAAGAAACAATGATTTTTGGCACTGACATTGCAGAGATTAAGTGGACACCCAGGGATGACGATGGACTGGCAAGGAGCGCCGGCAAGTCCTAGTTCATATACAGTGAAGAAGATTTTGCGTTTAGATATTCCAGTGGATACTTATCCAAATGTAAGCTTTTAGTGTTACATAAGGTTCAATCAATTATTATTATTATTTTTTGGAACAGGGCAATTTTATAAAGGGACAACGCCCAAAAACTCAAGGAAAAGCCTTGAGAAGGAATTAAACAATACAAGACTGAAAATCAAATACAAAACAACGAAAACAAAGCCCATAAAACAATGGGCACGGACAACAGAAAGCAAATTTAAGTTGGACCAAACACTATCTCAGGAATGCCCTACCCCAAACAAATCCTAATATTTTCAGTAGTCTAAGGAATCTTTCTGTTGGGATTTGTCCCACATTGGTTAATTATCTCCTCCAAAATTAGTATATGAGCCTGGGCAGCCTCTCCACTCTTTGCCAATTGGTTTGGAGTTGGATGCTTTAACATGGTATCAGAGCTAGGCTTTTCCCCTTTATTTGTGCCATAGTTGCACTTTATTTCATTGTGATCCGTGTGTTCCGGATCCATTGTTTACCTCTCCACGTGCGAGTCAGGGGTCGTACGTGCGGGGGAGTGTTGGGATTTGTTTCACATTGGTTAATTATCTCCTCCAGTATATGAGCCTGGACAGCCTCTCCACTCTTTGCCAATTGGTTTGGAGTTGGATGCTTTAACTCTTTCTCCATGAGACTGCACAGGCTTTCACTTATTCACAATCTGCTTATCAACAATAGCAACATCATGTCCAATATGCTGTAAGATTCTAGTATTCCTCTCCTTCCACATGTAATAGATAGAGGCTGAGAGGCTAAGTTTGAAAAGGAGAGATTGGATAGAACCTCTCTCACGATTGGAAATGCCTCATTGAATTTCTGAATGTAAATCCCAAGCATGAGGAATAATCTCACAGAATCTTCTAATTCTAAGCCAAATCCTTGAGTAGAAGGCTTTTGTTTTGGGAAGAATGGTAACTAACCCATTGACTTGTCTATGGAAGGTAGTTTAATTTTGTTGGGCGTCTTCTGGGCCCTAGGGGGAATTCACTAAAAAGGGTGGAAGCTACTACAGGATGTCGTGTTTACATCCGAGGAAAGGGATCAATAAAGGACCCAGACAAGGTACGTATTGGGTAATTGTTTTTTATTGGGTTCATTATAGTACTGTTTCTGGATGAGGGCTCAGCTAGAACTCAGTGGAGAAGGGAACACAATACGAGAAGTAGATCTGTTGAATATCTTCTGCATTGTTTTTAATTAGAAGTGGTTTTTGCATGTGAGCTTAATTTTGCTTCTGTGCTTTTGCAATCTCTAGGAAGAGAAGCTACGAGGAAGACCAGGCTACGAGCACCTGAATGAGCAGCTCCATATCTTGATTGAAGCTGATTTACCTGCGAATGTTATTGATTTGAGGCTAAGACAGGCACAGGAGATCATTGAAGAACTGCTCAAACCAGTGGTATTTATCTCAAACCTGATTTTTCCTCTAGCCTGCTTTATGGAAATCAGATATACTTTTTCATTTCCTGCTTTAATGCCTTCATACTTGTGACTTATATTACAAATTTACGATAACTTACTGGGAAGGGAGATAGGATAATGGGGTGAGGCATCCATCACTGGACTATCCGGTTTGTATCCCTTTGAATGGTAACTATGCAGTACACATGATTAAGTTCCTGCAATGTTGACTCTTCTACTTGACAAGTAGTTTCTCTTAAGACTTTGAACATAATTTTGAAGGAGATTATGTCTACTTAGACCAAAATGTTTTGTCCTAATTCGTACTGTGTATGTGTTGATTTTTAATTTTGCTCCTCCTTTTATTTGGAGAAGTAAACTATCTCCCTTGCTCTTTCCCATCAGATATATAATTATATATGCTTTCATTTTTTAATAACAAAAATCTAACAGAGTAGATGCAAAATGAGGAAAATGAGCAACATCATACTCGCTGTTCTTTCCCTCAATCCGTTTTTTTGTTTTTGGCTACTGAAATCATTTATTTGGCATTTAGAAGTCATTCTCTGCCAGTTTAGTCCGTTGTTGAGCAGGCCAGTGTTCTTGGTAGAGTCAGCGCCTTATTTAAAGGAAGTCAGTTTTTCAATCCATTTCCGCTCACCCATGCATGTTAACAAGGAGTAGCTTTGTAGCAGAACAAAGTCTACGGGATTGGCTGTCTCAATTTCTGCGCTCTCATTTTTTTTGGCATTCTTGTTCTTTGTGCAGGATGAGTCACAGGATTTTATCAAGAGGCAGCAGTTGCGTGAGCTAGCTATGCTAAATTCCAATTTCAGAGAAGAGAGTCCTGGGCCTAGTGGTAGTGTTTCACCTTTCAATACGAGCGGAATGAAACGCGCAAAAACGGGCCGTTAGGCCCACATCTATTGGTGTTGAAAATTTGTGTCTACTGATTGTTTCCTGGTATAATGCTTGGGTATGCCTCAATTATGCATAGCTACCAAAAAAAAGGTTACCAGACTTTGGTGGTGAGTTTTCTAGTTGAGCTTCCTTTTTATTTTGGTCTAATTTTTGAAAGACAGAAATCAAATCAGGGAAAACAAAAGAGAAAAAAGCTTGATTCTATGTAGTTGGGCAGTTGGGTTTGAATTTTGGTTTGGGGATGTCCGATGTTGTAAACCTCATTATCCATTGAATTTATTCATCTGTTAGTAGCCATGTCTAGAGTGGACTACAGTGTTGGTATAATGTAGCCGAAGGTCTTGAGCAAATGGATTGAATTTTGTAGTTGTATTATGTCTCATGATTTGTGATATATTTTCATCACTTGTATTCCATTCTGTATGAAAAAGGATCGTAGTGTGATCTGACTAAGTTCGTATTTGACTTGAATATATCAAGGCATTATGATTGTTTTTTTTTCCTTTGTTAATTGTGATTAGCTTGTTAAAACTTATTTTTGCTGGTAGTCATGTCTGGAGAAGAATGGACAAACTAGGGTTCAAAGAATCTCCATTCCAGAATCGTAAGTGTGAAGATGCGAACTATTTGCACCTGAACAAAATGACCTTATGAAGCTTTAACAGCAGGAGGGAATTGAGTTTTATGTGGCTAGAAAATGAAGGAATCTTGATTGGGCTTTTGATGAGAAGTACACAACACAAAAGTAGTTGATGGGCCCGGATCTCCAATTCTTTTGCTTTCCTTCATAAGTATTTTAAAATGGTTTTGCTCAGCAATCATTGTAGCGACGAGGAGTGCTAGGGACAAAGAAAATTGACAAAGAAAAGACTATTAAAGTATACATGAACGGTCCAGACTCACTATGCAGTACATCTAAGCCGTTCATGTACACTTTAAAGGTCGTTTCTTTGCCTATTTTCTTTGCACTTAGCATTTCTCTCGTAACGACAAACTCTCACTAAAAAATAAAATGAAATCTTAAAATACCACAAAAAAAAAAAAAAAAAAAACAAAACAAAAGAGAGATGAATACAATAAAAATATCTCTTTGCAAATGTATGACTTTGTCTCCGTGACATTGATCTTTTCCGGATGGATTCTAGTATGAGAATCTTAGAGATATACTAATAGATTTAGAAACTATAGCCTTCGTATTAATTATGTGATCAGACACGTTTGTGAAATAATTAATTCTCCAAAATCATATCGATCATCGATTTGTTTAAGAAAAAAGGTTTTGTGATCATGTTGCTATTAATTTGCTAAACAATTCAATATTTTACAAAATGATATGCTTTAATATATTTTATATAATCAACGGTTCAAGTCGCAAAGAGGAGTACGTATCCCAGGATCCAGTTGGGGGGTGGGTAAGAGGTTTTTCACTTATCATTGTTTCTTGTGCGTCTAATATTTGCTTGGGGCGGTTCAAAAAAAAAAAATTTTGCTTGGGGCGCCTCTTGTGGGGCATATGGTAGGTGAGATACAGAAATAGTGTTTGTTTGTACAGAGTTGAGAAAAACAACTTGAAATTGAAACAGAGAAAAATTATACACTTGAGGGCCGAATTACAGAAAATTGTTTGTGCTTGGAGATTTGTGTTCCTATGTAATTGAACTTCTAAAATTGTGGAAACAGGATGAGCAAAATAATTAATGGGAATGCGACGGTGTGCATGACAATATATATCTGTGTTTAGATTATGTACACAAGTGTTTGTGTACGTCTGATAGTATCAGACTGTCCTCGTACATACCATAGTTCAATTAAAGGAGTCATCAAATTAAGGTTTGAAACACTAGCAATCCATTTCTTGTTCCAGTCATGCTAAAGACACTCCTGAGTCTTAGTGGACACAAATAAATACACAAATTCATAGTAGTTTGGAAATCTTCAAACACCACAGGGACAGTATTATGATATGTAGTTTAGATTTTCAGTCCACAACAATACTCCATAAAATTTGATTGCATGTGGTGCGATTACTCGAAATTTAAGATTTTGAACAAATTTTTCAAAAGGTTGGTTTTTGCCTCCTTTTGATATTGTTGCAAGATTAGAAGTCTAATGATACTTAAACTGGAAAAAATACAAGCACAGTGAGTAAATTGAGACACGGATAAAGATCTAGGACGTTTATGTAATTATTGGGACATATATATTTGCCTGTACCCCAAAATTTCTAATCGATCCGAATCTCTACAAGCCCAACAACTACAGCAGGTACTCTCCTCTCTCTCTCTCTCTCTCTGTTCGTCTTTCTCACTCTCTGGTAGTCTCTCTCTCTCTTCTTGTTTGTTGTTGTTGCTGCTGTTTGTTTTCCTATGTTTAATTGAGATTTTTACATTGAAGCCTATTTGAACACGTAACATCGAGAGTATTATGCAAACACAAGAATATGGGGTTTAGTAAAAAAGTAGACACCTTCAGGAGTCCGATCCACACACCAGGAGTGAATCCATTCAAAGATTCAACTCAGATGTTGTACTTTCTATGCATTTAGGTCCCTCTTCTTTTTAGCATTTCTTTGGGGGCCTGAAGCAACGCCTTTGTAAGCTACTATTAGCTAGGGCCGGCGCTGCTTAAAGTTCACATTGTTCTTGTTTTAATGCGATCATACCATGATTTAATCGTTTATTTTATCAGGGTTTGTACGTGGTGAAGAAAAAGGTGGAACCAATATTCAAATCCGGTTTAAAATTGAAGCTCCACTTGGGGTGAAGATGCCTGTTACTGCTCGACTCATTCAGTTTCCTCCTATCTCATGGAACAACTCCAATCGGATTTTTGGAAATCGTCCCCTTTTTGACCAATCAATTTCCTTCCCTATCATATCCTTGCCTCCTTCATCTTCCCCTCTCCACGCCGAATCCTTCCTCCCCAACCTCCTCCAAAAATTCCATCTTCCATGCGCTAGTAGTGGTGGCAATGGCAGTGACGGCGCCGGATGGGGAAATGGCGGTGGCAGCAGCAGCGGAGGTGGCGACAGCAGTGATGGGTGGAGCGGAGATGAAGATTCTGATGATACCTCCTACTCCTCGTGGATTGGACCGATTGGGGCCTTTTTGAATGGATGGAGATCAAGAGTTGCTGCAGATCCCCAATTCCCATTCAAGGTTCTAATGGAGGAATTGGTTGGTGTAACCGCTTGTGTTCTTGGGGACATGGCGTCTCGTCCAAATTTTGGACTCAACGAGCTTGATTTCGTGTTTTCAACTCTAGTTGTCGGATGCATTCTCAATTTTGTACTCATGTATCTATTGGCACCCACCATGTCTGCTTCCTCTTCCACCCTCCCTTCAATTTTTGCCAGTTGCCCTACCAGCCACATGTTTGAACCTGGACCCTACGGTCTTGTCAATCGGTTGGGAACTTTTGTGTACAAAGGAACTCTATTTGCTGCTGTGGGTTTCGCGGCAGGGCTAGTTGGGACTGCGCTCTCAAATGGACTGATAAAGTTGAGAAAGAAGATGGATCCCGAATTTGAGACACCAAATAAGGCTCCCCCTACAATTTTGAATGCAGGTACCTGGGCAATTCACATGGGTTTGAGCAGTAACTTGAGATACCAAACTCTGAATGGGGTGGAGTTTTTGCTAGCTAATGCGCTTCCACCGGTGGCATTTAAGTCGTCGGTGGTGGTTCTGAGATGCTTGAACAATGTCCTAGGAGGAATGTCGTTTGTGGTATTGGCAAGATTAACGGGTTCGCAAAGCGTGGGTGAAGAGAAGAAGGTGGTGGTTACAACAGATGAAGATGGATCGGTTGAAAAGAAGGAGAAGTTGCTTAATGAGAGCGAGGATTCTTCAAGCAATCAGTCGACTTGAAAGTAATTTCAAACTCAACCAAATGGCTGTGCTGAGCTTCATAAGTTTTAACCCTCTCGTCTCTCTCTGTTTTTCAATCTATCTATGAATAAACCACATTAAGTGGGTTATTGAACCATAGTTAGTTGTTTTCTATGTTGGAATTATCCTGCTAGCTTGTTTTGAAGATGATCAACAGCTGATGATTAGCTTGGTTTGTTTTCTTCCTTTTTTCTCCTGGTAATTTAAGTATGGTTCAGTAAATGTTACTAGTTTTGATGGTTGAAAGCTGGGTCTATCTGGTCCAATGAATTGTTTCCTCAGGATACGGACGGAGCAACTTCGAGTATCAGAATCCAAATTCTAAAACCTTCTCCTCCCCATTTGAATTTATTTATGGTTCTCCAGCTTTTAATCTTGTGGAGAACTTCAGCTTGTGATGATGATGTTGAGCTTTGATTTCAGAAGCCTTTGCTAATTCGTCTCGTTAAGTACTCCGTAGTACTGCCAGCTTTTTCCCAAACAAAAACAAGAAGATTGTATTGCCGACAGCAGTATTACTATTTATCTTTACCAAAAGAAGCCTTTGCTAATTTCAAATCCAAGGTCGTGTTTAACTGTGTAGCGGATATAATGCCAACAATCAAGCAACAAATTGAAGGATCCCAAATTGAACACGACTGCATTTATTTGAACGAGCAAAGATAGGAACACCACTTTAAAACACAACTCCGGACACGAAGCCTTTTGATGCATGGGAGCCAACATATATTGGACAGTTTCGAACACAGTTATCTCTGGAAGTTGTGTTACTAGACTTTTTGTATTTGAATATTGAATAGTATGTAGGTTATTGGAAGGAGTATATGCCTACGGAGTGTGGCATTCAAACCATTCAGAAGTAGAAAAAAAAATAAACCCCCACCTGGTGCAGAGACAAAGTCAGGAATTCAACTTCCCTGATGCGAAGATTATTATTGCAAAGAAAAGACAAGCTAACTTCAAAAAAATGTGACGTTGTGGACATTAATTTTTTATTTTTATAATTAAGACAAATGAGTAACACATGACAGAGGAGTGATGTCATTTTTGGGGGGTAATTAAGTCATTTCATATTCTTTCACGAATACTTAAAAAAAGAGAGGATCAAAATACGTTGAAAAACTTGAGAGTGTTCATTATCCTACATTATGAAAATTTTCAAAATTTCTCTGAATTTCTGTAGTGGTTGTCAAAAAGTTCACGACCATCCCTGGCACACCTTCCCTTCGTCCCTAGCAGATGGACCCTTGACCGAGCGAGCATCATCTGCTAATGCCCTCCCTTTATGTGTGGTCAATTTGTTTTGTTTCCTTCCTTCAGTATATTTCCCGGTCATTAATTAGTTTTGTTGGTGCATTATTTTGGTTAATCATGCGCATCTGCATAATGACGATTTCTAGTCGAGATAAAGTGAGTCTATACTCACTCACTACTACATTGTGTAAGCACGAATCTCAACTAGAACCATAAGCCCACTGAATGGTACGTACAAGGATCAGCTTTTATCTTTCCAAGCGTATATACATTTTAGATCATACTCCGTATAAAGAACAACAATTCTAGGAAGCACATCAATTTTTACACCATCTTTTAGCACTGTACATCAAATTACAAGTGTTTCTAATGCCAGGATGTCAGCGAGGTCTTATGGTGGGAATGGAACCACTGACTAGATCACTTCCCAACATATTTGAAGATGAAACTGGATCCCTGCTTACAAAGGCCAGCGAAGATGAGGGAGTTGATTCACCAAAATAACTGGATTCAGATACTGACAAGTCTAGGCCAGTTTCTGGCATCATTCGGAGAATGTTTTCCAGCTCCCTCACCACATCCAACATTGAAGGTCGTTGTTCTGGCTCGTCCTGGCAGCACCTGAGTGCCAAAGCTACAAACCTCTCCACGCATTCTGAAGGGTAGGAACCCATTCTGCTGTCTATAACCGCAAACGTCGTGCCTGATTCATGCGCCAAATTCACCTGCAAGTCGAAAGTTGTCAGGTGCTAGTCCTTGGTCCTCATCCTTTCTCTCATGAAACCCCCAAAGTATCTCACCATGTCAAGAAACCCAATTACTGCAAAGGCACATTTAGCAGAACTAGAACTGATGTAAATCATAATACTATCCCGGGCAGCCTGTTTTTCATTTTTAGGATGAATTTTTCTGTTTGAACAATGGTGAAAATTCTGGAAATCATTAACTTCCATGAGAGAAGGATGGACTGGTATACTTGACACTAGTAAGATCCATAACAGAACTGAGGCCTCAAAGTTCGCAATTAGCCTGAGAAGATTTGGAAATGCAACAAAGTTTGATGACGGTCCTGGAGAACTAGAAGGAAAAAGGTGAGAAAGAGTCTCATTGACTCGCTGGGAAAATATGCAGGTGAGTCAATTAACCCTACCAGCCTACCCTTCACAACTCTGTTGGATTGGCAAGTATTTCCAAAATTGGATAGGGAAAATTGCTTGCTTCCCATGGTATCTATCCATGGCGGGAAAGAGACTATAGACTAGAAGGGATCCAAAGATGGTAGAACCAGAGTAATGTTCTTCCGAGGTCAGTTTTTGTTGGATTTAATTTAAAACTTTATGATTATATTTTCATTATCCTAGCATCTCATTGAGGTATTTGTTGCTTAAAATTGTGGAGTAATATTCTGCAGAGTAGTTACTTAAAAGCTTTTGGAATTGGTCAAACCAATTACCACGCGCACCTCTTTTTCTCCTAATTGCTAGGATAAGTTGTTATATATCTATATAACCCCTAACACCCTATATATATGGCAACTAGACTTCTTCACAAGTAGACTACTGATTATCTCACAGGAGAATCATTTTTTATAAACCTTTATCCTCTCTTTCTTCATCTTCCCATATACACAGAATAATGTTCTCATTTATGATCGTCCAGTTTGATTCATTATATGATTCTATATTTTATGGTGTTTTGAGTGTTGGGAAACTATTGGTTCGTGGGTTCAATTCACTGCACAGAAGAGAACTTGAAGGTCGATGTATCTTAGGGAAGGAGTGCCATTCAACCCTGTGCAAGAGGGGGTATATCGTTCTCTAGGAGAGCGCTATCACGTGCCTCGACCACCCCACAGGCTATTCTATTCCTTTCTCTATTTATTTATATTGCTGAATTTGATCGCTGAATATTATTTAGAATTGTTATTCTACCAGAAAATTCCTATCGCATATATTTTCTCCAACAGTTTTGATGTCAGACTTCAATTCGGAGCTGTTAAGGCTTCTTCACTTAACATTCTGCCCTGTAATACTAATTGGTAAAGACCTTGCACTAACGTGATCCTATTTTTGAAAGATATGCCTATCTAGACAGTTGTCTTATGTTTCTTCAATGAGATTTCGATGAACCAATAATAAATGACAAAGACAGACTAAGTACCTCTCGGACAATGTTTTTTCCATGTGATATTGGTCGCATTCCAGTCAAGATCTCCAGAAATACAACACCAAGGCTATAAACATCACTTTTGTCCGTCACTTTACGGGTCAAGAGGTATTCAGGATCAATGTAACCCTGCAGGCACATCATGCAATATCCAAATTTATAGAGAATCAAAACAATTGAGCCTTCACAGTTCTGGAAAAGTTAGATCTTGCATACGTAAGTCATCCCAATTATATGACCTTCATTCTGTATATGATGTCGTTTCATGGATGCATATATTTAAACAAACAAATAAACTTGCATGTGACTTTGTTCTACTTGTGTAAGTGCAGACCATTCAATTCAATATGCCTGTCCATCCAAATGCTAGACAGGATCTCACGACATAGGGGCTGTTAGATAGTTTGATATACATTGTTGGGGTACATTTCCTGAATGTAGAAGTTTTTGAGACAATGGGTAGCCTAAAAATAAACCACCACAGGGAATCTTTCATAACTTCAAAGCTTTATGGGAACGCAGGGAAAGTCCCCATTATCTTTTAGTATTTGGATAGATATTTACCAAAACCTTATAAAAAGAAAAAAAAGGAAAAAAATGTATACATTCAGAAATACTAGTGTTTCAGAAAACAATTTCTGGCACAGTTTCTTAATTTTATATAATCAAATATACTCCGTAGCTAGGAGTGTCAGACTTACTGGTGTTCCCTTCACAATTGTGGATACATTAACAGATTCAGTCCCTTCATCATCCATAACTGGTGCAAGCCGCGAAAGACCAAAATCGGAGACTTTGGCAGTAAGTTTAGAGTCCAGCAATATGTTGCTGGCCTTGATATCTCGGTGGAATATTGGGGGATGAACTTCAGTGTGGAGATAAAGGATTCCCTTTGCTGAACCCAATGCAACTTGCAACCTCACGCCAAAATTCAGTGTTCCCTTTGATTTAGCTGTCAAATTTCAGAAGCCATCAATTAGAGCTTAGGAAGAACACTTAAACAAAGATGTAAAACCACCAGATTTGAAGTCACCAAAATGTTAATGCAATTCAGATGAGCAAGACTTAGATAGTGCATTTCAGATGGGTGACATCTGGATAACTCACCTGTCAAAGAAAACTGCAATCATCACAGGCAACAACAGGCAGGGTAATCGGTCTTATTTTGATGTTACATTCAACACCTACCCTTTAATATTAGGTAGTCAATATTTGTCATCTTTAGCTAACATTCAGCTGAATTCCTAGATCTATTAGCCACTTAAGCATCTACCAATTGATGCAAATCAGAATGGAAAAAGACATTGAAGGTTTATTTTCATGTACACCCAAAATAGCGTTAAGGTCCTAGTAAAAAAAGATACACTCTACCATTCAATTTTTTATTACGTAGAACTGAAAACTTTTCAGAACAGTACTGTGAACTTCAGCACCGAAAGGGAAGGAATAACAGAAAGGGGGAGCAATAAAGAATAAAAGAGAAAAGGAAAGAAGGACCTATCCAAGCACAAAAATCTTAACGGAGAACAGAATTGTAAGATATAACTTATAATTATGAAAAACTTCATTACCAGAAAGCCAGTCTTGCAAGCTGCCATTAGGCATGAACTCATAAACCAGCATCTGCAAATGCACCAAGAATGTAATTACATGAATAAATTTCAACATTGGACAACAGAAGCATCCACATCTTATGTTTTCAAGTAAGCACGAAAAACTATGTTTTTTAAAACTGAAAGGTATCAAGTATAGAGGGAACGGTTATCTTCCCCATTAACAAAACTGAACTTCCTACATAACTCTAGCATGTCTTGGGAAGAAGTGCAAAAGGAATTTTTTTTTCGAGGAATCAATTCATTCCTAGAGACAATTGTCAACTAGTAATCTTGTAAATTGCAATGTTCCGTGCTGCAATGGGTGACTATGTGCCAGTTTATGAAACTAATATTTTCTCCTAATGAACTAGTCAACTCCCACTAAGACAATCTTTATCTGTTTGCTGATGGAACAGCTATAACAGAACAAACTACTTAACTAGAGCATGGTTTAGTTCCAATATGTGAGTAAGAAAGATATGAGATATTTATATTTCAGAGCCTTCTATGATGAGCATAAGCAAGAGTATGAAACAGAACTAGAAATTTGATCCAGTTAAATTAACACTGATCTTTGGCACGAGTTCAGGCATCATATCAAGTGAACATCAGTTTCATCTTGAATCAATTTTTAAGGAGTGGAATACTGAAATGTTAGGCAGACCACCAAACACTGATCTTTGGCACGGAATGATCTCCAAAAAGTTCGAAAAGAAAAAGGAAGGAAAAGAAAGAACAATGTTCGGGTGTGCTAACCAACCAAATATACCTGCTCGCCTTCTTCATCACAGTATCCAACCAATGAAACTAGATTTCGATGATGTAACCTGGACAACATTTCTATCTCTGTCAAGAATTCCTTCTGGCCCTGCAAAGATCCTTCTTTTGCCCTTTTTATGGCGACAATTGTGTCATCAGCTAAAATTCCTCTATAAACGTTCCCATAACCTCCTTGGCCAACTTGAGTTGAGCTACCAAAATGGTCAGTTGCCAACTCCATTTCTCTAAAACTGAAGCTTTTAACACCATCAATTTTTATATACAACTTTGAGGCTGCAAAGATTAGAATGGATTTCATGTTTCCTTTCTTTGAATTCCTCCAGATGATAAGGAGCTATTGCAAAGAGAAGCATCAATATTAACATAAAACAACTTACAAAAATGTTTTCTTGAAAGGGCATGCCGGTTCCTAGCCTTTCTTCTAGCAATGAACAATGTGAGGAATGCAGTTATTGTAGCAGCAACGGCAATGGCTGGTAAGACAATAGCTATCAAAATCCCCTTACTTATACTTTTCCCTTGAGTCTCGCGGTTCACTACAAACAATAAAACTCAGGTAAGGGAAAATTTACAATCCAAAAAAATACACCTACACCTACTAATTACCAAAAAAAAGAAAAAAAATTAAACACACCTACTCAAACATTCTGCCTAGTTTTTCTTTAGTTCAGGAGTGCTTGTAGGAACATTCCATGAAAGACGTGAAATTCAGATGGCTAGAAAAGAATAAGCATATGTCCAGTTTCGATTCTCAAATATACAAGTCATCCAGTTTAGTCAAGCAATCCCCTCGCAAAAACCAAGCACATACCGTATGCATTTGGCTGATATGTTTTCTTAGATCCTATATTTGGGTCCCTGAGCCCTCTTAAATCTCAACTTGCATGAAAAATCTGCAGTAATGCAGCCCCATCCGTGTAGTCAAAGTACGACCTAGTCACTTGAGCAAATGATTTAGGTCCGTTGCATGCCATTCCTTTTTCTTTTTACTTTTTATAATGTGCTTAGTTTCACTAATCCACACAATTTCCACTTCGGGAAGGCAATGCCAGCTAGTTAGCAAGCTCTTATTGCTGTCCAAATTATCCTTTTGGAATCAATGCGCATGTAGCCAGCTTTCAGTAATATATTAGACGTATCAGTCACACCTAGATGCAACTACAAAGGTTTCCCCTTTTGCCTTGGAAGCAAAACTACAGTCATTTTGCTCCCAAAAGCATTAGGTCTTAAATTCAAGTCAGTACTACATGAAAAAAATACGAGAATATGGTACCTTCCCAGTGTAATTAATGTCTGTACATAAATATAAGCAAGCACAACTCAGACAAGCCATAAATTGAACTACTTGGGGTGGCTATCAAAATCCTCTTCCGAAGTCCACAGACAAAATTGGTTTTCAAAATCAATGGTTTCTTGAAACTTCAATTAACCACAAAAAAGATATTGGAATAGGATTCTAAAAAATGGGGTCCTTGATACTTAAATTCAATCACGAAAAAGTTGCAGCTGGAGTGCTTACCAAATGAGTAGGGTCCAAGAGTGAAGTTGAGAAGCTCATAAGGGCCGAAGAAGTCAGTTTGGGGAAATTTCCAAGATGTGAATATGTCTCTAATTCTTATAATCTCAGTTGTGTTGAATATATTTGAGTGAAGACTCCTTCCCGGAGGGAAAAGCTTCAAATGCATTCTAAGACGAGGTCCTTTTTCCCAGACAAAGGATTCAATGGAAAGTTGATAAAGGTCCAAGTTAAGAGAATGTGTCAAGTACATCTTAAATTGATATACATATGGGGTGAAATAAGAGAAACTTGGACTCTTCAGCCGATACTCAATCCTAAGGGGTGATGCACAAAAGCATGACAGTGGAGATTCTGGGACATATTCGAAGTTATTATCAATAGGACATGCATGAATAGGACAAATCACGGTTGAATTTGTTGACTTTTGAGCAATTTCGTCCCCTCCAGCTTCAGGTCCACAGATTTGGTCTTTGTTTCTTATATTTGAAGTGCTGCAGATAGGATTGCCTTGCAGCCTGAAGAACAGCTGATAAAATGTTAAGCACACAGAGGCACAACAAAACAGACTAATAACTACTTACCAAAGACGTACCCACAATTACTTCGATATTATCCTCTTAAATAAGGAAAGACTTGGGGATGGAGTTTATGAATGCCAAGGTACACTATATCAGCGAAACTTTGATTGACATAAAGAGTCGAATGTTGCCCCCACCTTTTCCCCCTCTCATTTTCTCATATCATACCAAACCAAACCGAGCCTTATGTCCCAATTACTTGGAGTCAGCTACATGAATCATTTTCCTCCATTGAGTTCTAATGTTCTATCAAGTGCCACTTGTTCACACAAACTCATTATACTCATATATTTGCGCACAATAACATCTAATGTCAATTTAGGTCTACCCCCTCCCATAGCATTGTTACCCAAAGCTATTCTATCCGCTCTCTTAACTACTGCATCTCCTGGGCTACGGTAAACATGCCCAAATCACCTTAGCCTATTTTCCCTCAACTTCTCCGCTATAGGTGCTACACCTACCATCTCAAGAACCGTTTCATTTCTAATCCTGTCTCGTCTAATTTTACCACACATCCACCTCAACATTCTCATTTCTAAGCACGAACCAGGCGGAGTTTCATTTTCTCATTTCATGGGCATAAGAAATGGACTTTTCATATTCTGATAAGATTCTTCTACACAATTCACTCATTCCTCTCTTCTGGGCTAAACAACAAGATGAAACTCGTCAAGTGTGATTGATTTACACATACAAACTGTCTTAGTAATTCTTATATTGCATGTATCAAGAAGAAATGGTCTTCCATCAGCCGTTCTCTGCTAAGAAGAAATCCTATTGAAACACTACCAGAAATATGGAGCATATGACAACTTGATTTCTTTCTGGAGTGACAAACTGTAACTGGACTACAACTACATGATGAGAATTATGCGACGCAACCTCGGATTAAATTTCTGAAATTGTGATTCTTTCACACAGAAAAATGGCCACTGCAAGGGAACAACTACCATCTTTGATAATTGAGGGGCTCATGCAACAAGTTCATCCTCACATTCTATATCATATAGCACACAACATATGCACCCATTTGAACTTTATTGGCAGAGCTATCATGTTCAATCAAATCTATGTTACTGATGTGAAGCGAAGTCCCACATTGCTTGGGTACCAAAGTAATATGATGAATATATGCATGAGGGCACCCTCACTTCAACAACTGGCTTTTGGGGTTGAGTTATACCCAAGATTGTGTAACAATTAAATCTACACACCATGCAGTATCATTGGACATTGTGTGTAACACTTTAAAAAGAAACGCACCTGAGGGTAACATTTTCCAGAGGATTGAGATCTCCTATAATGTTTGAAAGTGAATTGTTCCGAAGATCACTGCATTGTGAAGTAGAAGTCACAGCTTTCAAATAGAGCCAAAGGAATATAAGTAAACACTTGTTTATTGCAAATGGGAACACAAGTTCTATGCTGCAAGCTCTTACATTAGAAGTTGAGCCTTTCCACTGAAGGACTTGTTCTGCCAAATTTTAGCAGCAACAGAACCAGTCAAATTGTTATTTTTGAGTGACCTGTAATAAACAATCGTTCACGCCTGTTACAAAGTATGCATGGAAGAGCATTTGAAAAGGCTAAATATTTATCATCGATTTTAAATTGCACATATCTATATAATATGGCGTAGCGGTTTAAGAATTCTCCATATTTTGGACCCTCGGATTTGTACATATTTTTTCCATGGCTAAGATTTACGGGTAATAAGACTAGAAATATATTTGGAAAGAATGAATATTTGGAAGAAGGATGAAAGAAAAACTAAAATTGATGTTCCTAAACTTATTCTGATTCCTTATTTTCGAATTTTCCTTACTTTCCTAACAGTTATCAGTAAAAAACGATTACCATGATCTAGGATTGTCTCTTTCTCTCTCACACGTTAATTCTAAAACGGATTCCAATTTTGAATCCAAAATTGCTTTCTCTCCATCTCCGTCTATGTGGACCCTGTCATTTTTTGAAATGTGTTTAGATTGCTAATTGTTTAGTTGGTTGAATGATTGAGGGAAAAAAAACTGATTAATTATGTATTTGGTTATTTGATTCATTGCAATATGTTGGTGGTAGCAAATGTATTGATTTTGTTAGCTTCTTGATTCTAAGTCATAGTTTCATCTTTGCCTTCATCAGGTTGAAACTAACTTGAATGCCAATGTAAATATACATGTGCCTATGTTTCCACATTGGAGTTAATTTCCTTATTCAACTTAATTTTCTATAGTACATAACACAAGGGTGTAGGACCCATCCATACTTAACAAAAAAACTTTGATTCAATGGTTTAAGCTCATTCTCCTCCTTTCAGTAAAGTACTCACACTTTTTGCAGCTATTTGCACATATTACACAATTGCCGTGTGGGTTTATTTACTCTGTACATTAATGTGTTTGTGATTTTTCAAAAAAAGAAAAGAGAGAAGAATACCAAAACTTTCCAGATTTTGTGCTAATTTGAAGAATATATATATAGGGGAGCATTACAGGGACAAAAAAAAAAAAAGACATTCCATCTCTACCATTGAAGCCAATGGCTGAGATTAGAAGTACACAAAGAATTACTTCTGGCCGCGGGGAATTACTCTTGGCCGCAAAAAATTACTCCTAACCGCGAAGAATTACTATTGGCTCAAAAAATTACTCCTGCCCGCGAAGAATTACTCTTGACCGCAAAAAATTACTCTTGACCACCAATAATTACTCTTGGCCATGAAGAATTGCGAGACCATAAGTCATTTTTTGCGGCCGAGAGTAATTCTTCATAGCCGAGAGTAATTTATCGTGGCTAGGAGTAATTATTTCCAGCCAAGAGTAATTTATTGCAGCCAAGAGTAATTCTTCGCGGCCCGGAGTAATTCATTCTTTGCGGCCAGATGTAATTCTTTGCGGCCAAGAGTAATTCTTTGCCACCAGGAATAATTCTTTGAGGCCAAGAGTAATTCATTGCGGCCAGGAATAATTCTTTGCGGCCAAGAGTAATTCTTCGCGGCCAGGAGTAATTCTTTGCGGTCAATAGTAATTCATCGCAGCTAATTCTTTTTCTTTTTAACTACTATGTAAGAGAATAAAATTGTTGTTCATTACAACTTGAGCGGTTGGTTTAGATGATTTGGAGTTTCATGATCTGTTTGGGATTGAAGATTGTAGGTTTTTTGTTAGAGTCTTTTGGATAGACAGAGTTTCAAACTCTACTCCTAACTTGGTTATACGTAATCTTAGAACTATTTTGCTTTTCTATTGTTCTAGGTCAGTTAAAGAAACAAGTGCGATAAGGGTGTCACTTTTGAGTAAGTGGATGTTCAGAAAATTGAATTTGAGTTGGAATCCTGTATGATTATACATTCTTAATATCTCTGGCGCTATCCCTAAATGCAACTAACGGAATTGCATAGATTTGGTAACATTTGTGGTGTTAGATTATTTTATGAACTTGGTTAGATGGACCATGTTTGAAACTTATTCTTAAAATGAAAATTTAGGAAATTTTTTCTGATTCACGGTTATTTGTAACGCTCCTCTAGCATGAGGTGGGACCATACGCATATCCGGGACTCACCTCATAAGCAGTAAATCATAAGTTCTAAATTTGTGGCTAGCAACTAGGTCTCATAATACTAGCCACAAGCAACTGTAAATATATGTTGTAAGTAGTAACTTAGTCTCAATTCTAAAATCGATTAGCCTGTCTTCTACATATTAATAATTAATTTGAGAATCGATTGTTTTGTTTATCGGCAAAAAGAATCAATTGTTGTGATATTCAAACAGAGTTGTTTGGCCTAATAAGCCAAATGGCTTATTTTTTTGTCCTTATTTAATTTTTTTTGCATTTTTTAGTTCTTCGTCAATTTTTTGTAAATTATTGCTTCGCCATAACGAGAGGATCTAAAAAGTAAAAAATTACCACCGAAACCCAATTTTTTGGAATAAAGACAAAAATAAGCCAATTTTTCCGTCTTTATTCAAAAAAATATGGATTTTGATTGTAGTTTTTTACTTTTTAGATTTCTCTCGGCATGACGAAGTAATAATCCACAAAAAATTTGACGAAAAACTAACAAATGCAATTTTTTTGAATAAGACAGAAAAATAAGCCATTTGGCTTATTAGGCCAAACAACCATCGATTCTACAATTGATCAACTCTTATCCAGCAATCAATTCAAAAATCGATTAGCGTATTATACATATTAATAATCAATTTGAGAATTGATTGTCGTGAAGTTTGTGATAAATTTCACGAAGATTTTTTTTATTGAAAACGTTTTGTTTAGGCGGTCTGTGACAGGCATACGTATTGGGATTTGGGGCAAGGTTAACGGGATTGGTTGGAAATTTCCATTAGTTTTATTTGGCATGCACGCCCTCTGACATCCACCTTAGGTGGCAGCATGTGATTGTTAGGGAGCACCACATGGGATGGGTGAGATGGTAGTCCGGGACTACTGAATAATTTTTCGTGCAGGAAAGAGAGAATGGAGGGAGAGATTTTACAGTGACCAGTTACTTAGGTAGCCCAATAAAAATCTTTTTAGTTATTTTATTTATTCAAGGATTGGGATGGAATTGCTGTCATCTAAAGGCTAAAAAAAAATTGCATATGGTACGTCCAAAAAAGGGGGTGTGTACCATAGCCGGACCCTTATGTGAGTATCTCAAAGACGGTTATCCAATACAATTTTTTTTGTAAAAAGAGACAAAATACCCAGAAGAATGATGACACTCACAGTTTCTGCAGTGAAGGGAGATCTGAGTAACTGTCTGGGATCAATCCATTAAGTTGGTTATCTGACAGATCACTGCACAAGAAATTAGTAAAAACTCTTCATCACGTCGCGCTTAAGTTGACTATTATAGTACTATGAATATTAAAATAAATGCAGCTTTGTCTATTGACTTGCAATAAAATGAGATGACAAAGCACCAAACACATATAGAGCAATTTCTACACGTATGCAGCTATCTGTACAAACTGTCCATTTACATACATTGTTGTCATATTTGGAGAAAGTGGATTTGACGGTATGTATCCTGAGAGCTGATTCCGACTGAGATCTCTGTAGTAGTAGTAGTACTGTTAGTACGAGATATCAGCTAAAAAGCAGGAAGGGGATAAATACACTAAATTAACAAAGTAAGCTGTGTCTTCTTTCTTAATCTATGCAAGCAAATGGTTCCTAGAGAAAATTAACGTTAAAAAAACCTAGTGAACTTGATAAACGCTCCAACTTACAAATAGCTAAGGTTTGCTATCCCGCTGAGATCAGGAACAGCTCCTTCCAAGCCGCAATTTCTTAGACTTCTGCCAAGAAAGAGCAAAATAAATAGTGTAAGCACAGCTTCTTTAATAGAAAATATAGAAACGGATTAAGGACAACAACAACAAAAGAACCCATGTTGTCCCCAATCATTGGGAGTATGGGCGGGGGAGGATTGGAGACAGACCTAACCTTTGGCAATATGCACAAAGTGGCTGCTCGCAGAATACCACTGAACAGTGGCCCCCCAATACTTGTTTTGTTGCGGGGCCATGCCCACTAATCAAAGCCAAATAGCATCAGAGAGGGTAGGTTTGGAGACCCAATTTAATTTATGTGCACATTATCATGCTTCCTTCATTGATAGTCCAGAGAAACGGATTAAGGACATCACTTCTAATATAATTACACATAAAGATAGACATCAAAATAAAAGCCTCTTGGACCATTAGGAAGATATTGAACCTCAGGTCAGTGGTTCAGCCTTGTATTACCTACATCAGTGGCAATGGAAAAAGTCTACTTCTCTGTCGTTTGGTAACTGGCATACTCTAGGGCCCCTTTATAATAAGTATGATGATATGGCAGGCCTAAATTTTCATAATCTTTCACATGCTAAAGTGGCAGCAGTTGTTCAACAAGATGCTTGGTCTTGGCCTAGGCACAGGAATGCTGTCAATACGAACATTATTGAAAGTACTGCTCCCTACCTTAGACCTGATCCTACTCAAGAAAGTAATTTGGAACCTTAATCAGAATGGCCTTTATTCTGCTAAATGTGCCTGGCAAGCTTTAAGGGTTGTGTTTCCTGTTATTCCTCGGTATAACAGTGTTTGGTTTCCCCATCATATTCTTTTCTTCAGTCAGTCCCCCATCATAGTCTTAGATGGGCTTTCGTTGAATGGCTTTCTTTTCATGGTAAATTGTCTACCAAAGACAGACTCCTGAATTGGGGAATGAACGTTGAGCCTCTTTGTGTACTTTGCAGATGTGTTGTTGAATTTCAGAACCACCTATTTTTTGGCTGCTCTTACTCGAGTGAAGGTTGGTCATATACGCCTAAGAAGAATGGGGTTGATAGGCTTCCAATGATTCTGGAAAGGAAAGAGATTGGGTTTGTGGTAGCAGCTGTCCTTAGCTGCTTGCATATATGGGCTTTGGAGGGAAAAGAATTGCAGGATTTTAAGGAGATTTCTACTGCAGCTATGCTCATGTGTTCAACTCCCGCTTGCTTACCCGATTCATGTGGCTTGTGGGTGGTTGTAAGTATCCGGGTTTAGCCTGCAGGGTTGGTACCAAAGTGACCCTGCCTTGAAGGGGTTCCTTGTTACCAAAAAGAAATCAAAGAGCATACATCTGGAGCTGTATTACTAACTCTCACAACATATAAGCACCCTTGAACCTGAGAAGATCCTATTGAGTCTGATTATTAACCCTAAAAATAGCATACAATAAACTGGAAAATGTGTAAAACGGAGAGAATTGTTTTGTTACACCCAAAAAAAGTTTCAGATTCATGTGAAAGAATACCACGGCTATAAGCAAGTTCCTCTCTTCACCGAATGGAATTCTAAACAGCTAAAAAACAGACATCCTATATATAGCACTTACAACTTCACTAGTGCCGATAGGCTTCCATAAGATGTTGGAATTTCAGCCCCACTGAAATTGTTGTTATCAAGTTGACTGCAAGAGTAAAACAGAAATATTAACAGGAGTTAGTTGTCCCTTTTCCTTTTGCTGGACAAGGGGAAAACCCACATAATACAACTAAGGATGTGTAAAACCATTGATTGGAGCTGATACCACAAGCTCCCATCTTATAGAGGCAAGGTTGAAAAATCTCAAGTGTTTACTCAATGCAGGCAATAAAATGAAAAAACTCCAGCCAGACATGTAAATGTTTGGCCAAAGTATATCCATGACAATTTTCCATAAAGAATGTGTAACGATGATCCAAAGCGGAGACATCAAAACAGAAATAGACCAGTCTAATGGCACGTAGAATGAACTTACAGTATACGTAACTCTGTAAGGTTGGAGAACTCTGGTGGAAGATATCCAGTTAAGTTGTTATTGTCCAACAGCCTTTTTTAACAATGTACAATATGAAAAACCCACAAAAGAAGTCAAAAGATTTCTGTACGAAACAATTAGCACTAACATATTATAACTTGGGGAGAGAGTGATAGAGAGGAATCTGCTATATAACTCACATGTGAAGCAGAGTGGATAGGTTGGAAAGTTGAGGAGGAATTTGACCACTAAGAGAGTTATTGTTCAAGTGGCTGCAAAAGTTGCATGCATGGACATAAATAACGAAGAAGGAAAAAATCAAACCAAAAGTCCTTGTCAAGCTTTCATAAAGTTTAGCTTGAAATCCACTCACATATGTTTAACACTGTTCAAATTTAAAAATGACTCCGGTATTGTTCCCGATATGTTGTTCTGATCTATTTGGAGTCTATTCAACTTGGATAGATACCCAAGCTCTGCAGGTAAAGAACCTGATAACTTATTTCCATTCAAGAGGCTGCATAAACAACATCACACACATGGTTAGAGTCACAATAGTAAGAACCAATTGTATCTAAAACCAAACATTATTTTCAAGACAGTAGAGTGATTAATTGTGCCAAAACCAATAACATTGCCATGCACCCCTTTTTCCCAAATATCTAAAATTTCATCTGTCCACTAATGTTGTGTACAAGTTTTAAGAATTTCACACAGTGTACTAATTTGTGGTTCAAAACTCAACAGAAAAAAAAAAAACCTCTGAATATCAAGTATGTGGATTGAACTTACATGAGTTTCAAAGATGCGATATTTCCAATCTCCTTTGGTATGCTGCCCCACAAGTCATTCCACATGAAATTTCTTCCAAAGGGGAAAAAAAAGATATATAGATTAGCATCAATGAGAGAATAGCATGAACGATAGAATCACATGGTTGGTGGCAACTTTGTAAAACAATATTAACATTAGGACTCACAATATTTTAAGTTGAGAGAGCTGGCCAAGCTCGGGTGCTAAAGTTCCAGACAGGTTCATATTTAGTAGCAGGCTGCACCGTAAATAGAAGACATAATGAGGAATCTTCTGCAACCTAAGTGACTATATCCATACAAAAATGAACAGATTAGTTGTCCCATCAGAGGTTCTAATGAACATACAGCTCTCGGACATGTAAGTAACCATCAGTCCTGTTCACGGCATCAAAGCACAACACTCCCGTCCAGTTGGATACACAGGGATCCCCTTTGTTCCAATTCTTAAGATGCTTTAAGGGATCTACTAAGTTACTCTTGATAGCCTTTAGCGCTGACACTGAAAATCGGAAAGATACATAAGCTGATTGTGACGTATAAAACTGAAACTGGATTACAGTTGACGACACCTAGTTTAAAGAAAGAACAAATAGAACTCATGACAGTCCCCACCTTCAGCAGGATCGGTAATTTGTGCAACTGCAATTAGCTGGAACTGGAAGCAACAAAACGACAATGCATAAATCCATTCCCAATATTTCAGTCTCATCTTCCTGATGCCCTACAAAGAACATAAAACTGAAGTTGATAATTTCATGTGGTCAATAATCAAATTAAATTGTTAATCTTTCCAAAATCTAATTGCTTGTGTGAGAGAGAGTCCTGTATACAAGGCAGCTAGAGAAACAAAAAATAGTATTGAATTTCCATCACCAGATTCCTGATACGTATCTACAACTATATATCATCGTTTGTATCTATATTTTCAACAGATAAACTGCCAGTAAAAAGAATAGAAAAAATTAAATACGCTTCCTATATGGATACGCATACATAAATTTTTGTGTTGTTCGTTAGATTTGTGAAAATGAACATAACAAGAACTTTCTCTCTCTCTCTCTCTCTCATGCCCTTTACCTCCTTGCTCACTGGTAATTGCGCGTCAAACGTATTGCAAGGTGGTCCTTCTTCTGTTGCGATTAAGCTTCATTCCTATTACTCTGGAAGTTCATATCAGATGGAGTGTAAGGAAATGATTCAGGTACAGAGCTAAAGTCATAATTCTCGAAAGAGCAATTGAAAAGATACCGAAGATAAAATATGAGCTTGCTTTGTAGCATCTCAGTACAGGAGCTCAATGGGAAATTGAGATTCGAGCTGATAAATAATAAGAATAGTGAGAGAAAGAAAAAGTAATCACCAGAGACAGGAGGCAAATAAAGAAGTATAAGAATATATAGTAAGGAGTAGTGGGATTCCAAGATGGTCTGAGATGTTTATCGGAAATGAAGTTGGAGTTGTGGAAATGGAACTATAAGTACAGCATACGTCAAAGCGACAAGAACAAGTGACTCTTCCAGCTAAAAAACATTTGACAAATGATGTGTTAGTCACGGGTGGTTGATCAGAGAGAGAGAGAGAGAGAGAGAGAGAGATTTGAGTGGCCTAAGGCCCCGTTTGAATACTGTGTTTGGTTTTCAAAATTGGTTCGGATTGGTAATCCATGGGATTAATAATCCGGCCCATAGGGACTTGGTATTCGTAGTCCAATCCCGACTCCTTCTCATTATCAATTTCTTCTATCAATTTAATCCCATCATCTAATCTCATCTCAAACAAACATGATATTAATAATCCCATCATCTAATCTCCAAAACAAACATACTCATTATTAATCGCATCTCATTACCAATCACAATCCTAATCCCATCTCTTTACGAATCACATCCATCTATCACTGTTATCAAACGGGGCCAGCATCTCCAATCCAACACCATTCAAATCTCTATTTGAGAGGATCAAATTAATCTATTTTATTTAAAAAGTAGGTTCAGAGGATTGTATTATTTATCTCAACTTCAACCCAACACTCCATTTCTCAATTCCAACACATATTTGGAGGAGATCCTCTATTTTTTCCTTCATCCTCTATATTTAGAGGATAAAAGTTCATTCACCCAAATGGAGGAGAGTTTTAGATGATAGATTAAAAAATATTTTTCTTCCAAAAAAAAGAAATGGAATATGGGTCGGAGATGCTCTAATCAAGGATGGAACCAGGGGGGTCTAGTGGTGGTGGCTGCCACGTCAAGAATTTTAGAAAATGCAATTATTATATGTGACATTTTTTTTATTCTTAACTTATATAGTCTCGCCACAACTAGGTTTTTTTCCTTATTTTTTATTATATTCTAGTCATAAATCTTCTATTTTTTTTTTTAAGAAATGAGACCCAAAAAAATATTTCAAATCTAAATTCAATAGGCCAAAGTGAAATAATATAAATGATGATGTGTAATTAAGAAAAAAAATTTCACACTCTAACCCTAAAACAATTTAACCTAAAAAAATTAAGAGAATTTAATTATTATGCCATTATCGATGCCCAAAATGAAAATTAGTCCTTTTTCATACTCTATGTGTAAATGACAAACATCATTTAGTTTAGTTTTTGTTATTGTAGAGACCCGTAATTTTGAGATCATATTTTTCTTTCATACACGTACGGCCCGTCGAAATAGATAGTATGGATATTCGGTGTGACGTGTTGGTAGAAGGATATAAAGGTAATTATGTAAGAGGTGCACGTGTGAGTGTGTGGCGCGAGAAGTAGGGGATTCCTCCCCCCACCTTTATCTTTTCCCAGGGAGAATAATTCCCCCATTTTTCTCTCCCTCACTCTTCGGCTGTCTCTCTCTCCTCCTCTCCTCCGAAAAACTCCCTCCTCTCTTCTCCCTTCGATTTCATTCACTAGGGTGAGGTTCCGGACAAAGCTCGAGTATTAAAGTTGCTATTCGGAGTACGGGCTTTCCAAATATCCAAGAAAAATCATGATCGGACCTCGTGGAGCTACGGTTGACTTGGTCAAAGGGTCGGGTTTTGCTCAAAACCCTTGAGGTAGGGATTTCTCACTTCTATTATGTGTGTATGCGTTGATTTGGTGTTTGAATCGTGCTCTAGATCGTTGTTTTCGTTGTTAGGAATGTTCTGGTGGAGTCTGAAAATCGTGCACTGAGAACCCAGGTCCTACCGGTAGGAGTTTTGATCCTACCGGTAGAAAAGCTGTCCAGAAATGTCATTTTCGTGAAATTGTGGTCTCCTACCGGTAGGAAAAAGTGTCCTACCGGTAGGAAGTGAAAAATTCAGCATTTTGGCAAAACTTCGAACGGGCATAACTTTTTCATCCGAACTCCGTTTTGGGAAAATTTTATATCGAAATTCATGTACCAAAGATGTACTTTCCAATGGTGGTGGTCTCATCTCCAAATTCTTAACCAATAAGATTTGGTAGCCAAAATAAGATAGGTATGTTCGTGTATGTCGGAAAATCTTTTTCCTTAGAATTGTTTGGGTGAGACGCGGGTATTCTTAGATTCTTCTAAGTACTGTTTGAATGAGTTGACGAGGCAAGTGGTATACTTAGCACTTGATAGTGATCGTTGGGTTCCATACGAGTCGTTTGACACTAAAATGAGGGTTTAGAGAATATAAGGAATATAAGGGGGGGGCGAAGGTTGTATGTGTCAACATGTGAAGTGAAAAACGAACACATAGAACACTCCTTTGAGTTAAACAATGCTAGGCGTGATTACATGAGACATTTCCTTGTGTTTGATATGTGTTACACCTCTTGCGTAACTTATACGATTTTACGAGTTGCAAGGTGGAAATCTATGAATCGTTGTGAGAGTTTATCTTTTGATGTGTGAGTGCTTGTATGGTGATGAGAAGCTAATAACATAATGATAGCGAGTTGATTGAGATGAAATTATCTGTACTACTTTTATGTGAATAAGTTTTCGTTGTGAATTCATTATATGTGATTGAGATGAATGACTAAATTGTGAAGTGTATCGGAGGAATTGTGGTATGGTGACCTGTGATATGTGACTTGAATTAGCTCCATCAGTGAGGGAGATACTAGTGGAGAGTATCGGGATTTCTTAATTGGCCCGGCAGGAGCTTTTATTCATAATATAGAATGATGGGGAAATTGTGGCATAATGTGAATGAAAGGAGGCTATCATTGTGAAAATGTAGGTGGTACGAATGACATTGGCATTGCGATTCTTTGATTACGATAGTTTCATAAGTCAAGATATCGAATTGGTGATTCGAAGTAATATGAGGGACGGTGGTAGTCATGAGAAAATCGTACAGATGGTATGTCCTCGTGGTTGAATTAGAGTTTTGGTGTGTAGTCACGGTACTTCATTTATGTCGTCGACGTTGGGAAAATTACTAGTTGGATTTCGTGTCATCCTTTGAGATATTGTACCTTACTTCTGTTATTCATTCTACCTGTCATCCCATTCGTATATAATAGTTGTGTAGATTTCTCTACTGGGCACGTGTTTGCTCAACCTACCATTTCAGGTTCATTGCAGGTCATGGTCATGGTCATGGAGTACTTGGAGTGCATGCTGACATTATCGGTTAAAGCTATTTTGGAGAGTACTTTATAATTCTTCTATAACAAACCACTTTGTTATGAAATTCCTACTTGGAAGATTGTATTTGTAGACCAGTTTGTGGAATTGGAAACTGAATTGTATTTTGGGGTATTGTACGTACGATTGTGAGGACTTTGTATTTCAAATAATATTGTTAATTTATGTTGAAAATTGAGGGCGTGACAACTTGGTATCAGAGCGTTAGGTTAGAATACTTAGAGACCGTGGGGAGACTTAGTCTCATGGGTTCAAAACAAAATCGTTGCATTCTGAATCATGGCAAAGTGACATAGAGTCATTGACATGCATTGGGAAGTTGGAGGCTTTGACCTCATTGTAGCGGTTGTGAGTTGTGGTGATATTGAAGTGCGAAACAGGATATATGTTAGTATCTGATGAAAGAGATAGAGTATTGATGTGACTTACGAGATAAATGTTTGATATATTTCTATTTGAATCGCTTGGATTATGTGTTAAGTTTTACGTGCATGGGGTAAGTTTCGTGTGATTTGAGTTGTGTTAAGTTCAAGGGGAGTAAGGTATATGTCGAGAATAGAGCTAGAAAGTATCTTGGGTGTTTAGAAAGGTAATGAGCTATCGAGGCAATATCTCTTGTTGGTTGTTATTGTGATAATTATGGAAGTAGTGACTGTGAGTATAGGTCAGGCGAGTTGAGCCCACATCGGGAACTATTTGTATCTGAGGTTGATTGAGAAAGATGAGGGTCACAGGTAGGGTGTCTAGATACGGTATGTGTCTTCTGGACACCCAAGCGACTGCCGATGAGATCCAGTTAGAAGAGGCGCTTGATCACCGCCCCTTCTAGATGGAAGTCTCGGAGAGTCAATTGGACACTAGGATTGTGTATAGGGTCTAGATCTCTAGGCTTGAGAAGAGTTATAGTGTTGTAGTCGTCATTGCTGAGGTGAAGTCGTTGTGGTGTCGTTATGGCAGATTGATAGAAAATAGTAAAGATATTGTTTAGTGAGAGGGACAACAAGACTTGAGACGAACTATATCGATGTGACTGGAGTTGGGTGATTGATGTAGGCGTGGCAAGAGACCTTTTAGAGTGACGGCGATATGAATATGAACTGTTGAGGTCGATAATAAGGCGAAACGTGAATATTGCCCTGAGTGGGAATGGTTGGAACTTTGAAGTGATGGGCATGTGAATAAATAAAATGCTGAAAATGGAAGGATCGGAGTGTAGAGATCGTGTGTGGGGTGTAACTAGGTATGTAGGCTAGACTAATGACAGTATAAGATACATCCAAGTGTTCTATCGAGATGACAAGTTTGTTTAAGAAAGATTAAGAGATAATAGTGATAATGACAGTGATAACATAGGTGGTGGTTGTAATAGAAGTTGTTGTGATTGAGGTTGAGTGTAGATGTGGCGAATACCTTCGGGAAATTGAGGCTGATAAGACTACTTAGTTGAGAGGAGAAATTGGTGAGCTGTGAACTTTGTGGTGAGCATGACTGTTAGAAGTTATTGGTGCGAGTGAAACTGATTCTTAAGTAATGAGGCGGTAAAAGTCTTAGAATATAAAGAGAAATACAGGCATGTTGTTTGTAACCCTGGAGTCTTGTTAGTGTTTAGGAAGAGGCCTGCCAATTTGATTGTATTTATATTGGTGTTTAAAATTTTAGTATCGAGAAAATCAATAGTAGTGAAAGTTTGTTAGTGCAACTATTGCATACATTGTGTAGGTATTTGATGATGAAATGCCGTGTGATTGTACAGTTGATAGAGAAATGATTAATATCGATATTGAGTATTTGATATATGATATTCGAGATTGTGAAAATGGGAAAATGTGACTTGAGTAGACTAATTGACAAGAGTATTTGAGATTGAGGGGTGAACAGAAAATGTGAAAGGTATTATGAAGTTGAAAAGAACAAGATTACCATTGGGCTTTCTAGAGTCATGAAATATGAGGTTGTTGGATACTTTGTGAGTCCGTGGATGCTTTATGAGACTGAGGGATACTTTGTGAGTCCGATGGGCACTTTGTGAGATCGCTGGATACTTTGTGAGTTCGATGGACACTTTGTGAAATTGCTGGACACTTGGTGGGTCCGATAGACTCCTCGTGAGACTGCTGGATACTTTGTGCATCCGTGGATACTTTGTGAATCCGTGGATACTTGGTGAATCCGTTGGATACTTTGTGAGTCTGTTGATACTTGGTGAGTCGATGGATACTTTGTGAGTCCGCAGGATGCTTTGTGAGACTGTTGGATACTCTGTGAGTTCGTGGGATACTGCGTGAGTTTGTTGTTACGTGGATGAGTCTAATAGTGAATGATTTAATTGTTGTATTTCGTGTATGAAACTTGTCGTTGTTTAGCTTTAACATGCATGCTTGATTTGATGTGTAATCCCAATGAGTGTGATTTGCCTTTAATGTACGGTGCAGAGTAGACATTAATGGTTACGTGCGTACGAGGAGATGACTCCTAGTTAGAATCTGGCTTGTGACCTTGCTATCTTTTTATATGATATAATTAAAAGGTTAGATACGGAAGGTATCAGCAGTCTGTAGACCCTTAGTTGGGAGTGGTTAATGGCTTATGATAAGGAGAATGGTGAGTTTAGGAGTTTATCTGAACGGTTTTCATATTGCGATGTATTGAGTTATATAGAAGGAATGTATTTCCATAGAAGCGAGTTTGAGTTCTCGGAAATAGAAATTAGTAATGAATCTAAGTGGGCTAGGGAAAGTGGAGTAGTTTTGGACCTTTGATTGTGTGAACGTTAAACGGATGAAAGACATTCGAGATTTACGCAGGGTGGATATAGGAGTTATGTGGGTGATAGGGATGTGAAATGGAGGTTATGGCTAGCAGTTCTGTGGTATGAATGTTTTGATATACCAACGGAGATTAATTGTGTTCTTTTGAAAGGCGAGTGATTGCCACGGGGCAATGGACCACTTGGGAATTGTTATGAGAGTGCTGTTGATGTTTATTGATAGCAGTATTACTAGAATGAATTAGTTGTGAGCGGTGTTTACATTTGTGTTGATACTTGAAGTCGAAAGAAATGTCAATAGCTTGAAGTACGGGGAGTTTGATTGTGGTGAGTGAATATTTATAGGTAAGCAAAATGCGATGAGTTGTTATGTGATTAAGGATTCAAGACTTATTAGGTTTTTTTTTTTTTAGTGGAGATGTTTGACGTTATTTGGATTGGTGAGTAAAGGCTTGATTCATTGATTGATGTTGATTGGGAAAGATAGAACTTGGAGTTTAGAATTCAATTTCCTTATGAGCAATCTAATTTGTCCTTCTAGAAAGTTCGAGAAGCACTTGGAGAACGTAAGGGGATTATTTGCTGGATTCTGGTATAATTGTTATATTGGTATGTGGAGTCTAGGACTTTGTACATGTGTGAGGACATGAGGATTTTATGAAGATGATAGTGGTGTGTGATTAAGTGTTGAGTGGTTGAATCATATCGATAGTGAACGTTTTGTGGAGTAATTAGGATGAGAAAAGTCTACGTAGAAGGGAGAGGATGATGCTTTGATTACGGAGTTCCAGTATGACATTTGGTATTGTGGTTTGTGACTTGGTTGGATTTGAGTAAGCAAATTTCGGGGACGAAATTTTTTTTAAGGAGGGTAGAATGTAGAGACCCGTAATTTTGAGATCATATTTTTCTTTCATACACGTACGGCCCGTCGAAATAGATAGTATGGATATTCGGTGTGACGTGTTGGTAGAAGGATATAAAGGTAATTATGTAAGAGGTGCACGTGTGAGTGTGTGGCGCGAGAAGTAGGGGATTCCTCCCCCCACCTTTATCTTTTCCCAGGGAGAATAATTCCCCCATTTTTCTCTCCCTCACTCTTCGGCTGTCTCTCTCTCCTCCTCTCCTCCGAAAAACTCCCTCCTCTCTTCTCCCTTCGATTTCATTCACTAGGGTGAGGTTCCGGACAAAGCTCGAGTATTAAAGTTGCTATTCGGAGTACGGGCTTTCCAAATATCCAAGAAAAATCATGATCGGACCTCGTGGAGCTACGGTTGACTTGGTCAAAGGGTCGGGTTTTGCTCAAAACCCTTGAGGTAGGGATTTCTCACTTCTATTATGTGTGTATGCGTTGATTTGGTGTTTGAATCGTGCTCTAGATCGTTGTTTTCGTTGTTAGGAATGTTCTGGTGGAGTCTGAAAATCGTGCACTGAGAACCCAGGTCCTACCGGTAGGAGTTTTGATCCTACCGGTAGAAAAGCTGTCCAGAAATGTCATTTTCGTGAAATTGTGGTCTCCTACCGGTAGGAAAAAGTGTCCTACCGGTAGGAAGTGAAAAATTCAGCATTTTGGCAAAACTTCGAACGGGCATAACTTTTTCATCCGAACTCCGTTTTGGGAAAATTTTATATCGAAATTCATGTACCAAAGATGTACTTTCCAATGGTGGTGGTCTCATCTCCAAATTCTTAACCAATAAGATTTGGTAGCCAAAATAAGATAGGTATGTTCGTGTATGTCGGAAAATCTTTTTCCTTAGAATTGTTTGGGTGAGACGCGGGTATTCTTAGATTCTTCTAAGTACTGTTTGAATGAGTTGACGAGGCAAGTGGTATACTTAGCACTTGATAGTGATCGTTGGGTTCCATACGAGTCGTCTGACACTAAAATGAGGGTTTAGAGAATATAAGGAATATAAGGGGGGGGCGAAGGTTGTATGTGTCAACATGTGAAGTGAAAAACGAACACATAGAACACTCCTTTGAGTTAAACAATGCTAGGCGTGATTACATGAGACATTTCCTTGTGTTTGATATGTGTTACACCTCTTGCGTAACTTATACGATTTTACGAGTTGCAAGGTGGAAATCTATGAATCGTTGTGAGAGTTTATCTTTTGATGTGTGAGTGCTTGTATGGTGATGAGAAGCTAATAACATAATGATAGCGAGTTGATTGAGATGAAATTATCTGTACTACTTTTATGTGAATAAGTTTTCGTTGTGAATTCATTATATGTGATTGAGATGAATGACTAAATTGTGAAGTGTATCGGAGGAATTGTGGTATGGTGACCTGTGATATGTGACTTGAATTAGCTCCATCAGTGAGGGAGATACTAGTGGAGAGTATCGGGATTTCTTAATTGGCCCGGCAGGAGCTTTTATTCATAATATAGAATGATGGGGAAATTGTGGCATAATGTGAATGAAAGGAGGCTATCATTGTGAAAATGTAGGTGGTACGAATGACATTGGCATTGCGATTCTTTGATTACGATAGTTTCATAAGTCAAGATATCGAATTGGTGATTCGAAGTAATATGAGGGACGGTGGTAGTCATGAGAAAATCGTACAGATGGTATGTCCTCGTGGTTGAATTAGAGTTTTGGTGTGTAGTCACGGTACTTCATTTATGTCGTCGACGTTGGGAAAATTACTAGTTGGATTTCGTGTCATCCTTTGAGATATTGTACCTTACTTCTGTTATTCATTCTACCTGTCATCCCATTCGTATATAATAGTTGTGTAGATTTCTCTACTGGGCACGTGTTTGCTCAACCTACCATTTCAGGTTCATTGCAGGTCATGGTCATGGTCATGGAGTACTTGGAGTGCATGCTGACATTATCGGTTAAAGCTATTTTGGAGAGTACTTTATAATTCTTCTATAACAAACCACTTTGTTATGAAATTCCTACTTGGAAGATTGTATTTGTAGACCAGTTTGTGGAATTGGAAACTGAATTGTATTTTGGGGTATTGTACGTACGATTGTGAGGACTTTGTATTTCAAATAATATTGTTAATTTATGTTGAAAATTGAGGGCGTGACAGTTATGTTATTTTAATTTTTCTGGAGCCGATAACTATTAATATTGTA
>BPLS01000160.1:120364-145150 GCA_019656275.1 Rhododendron kiyosumense
AAAATTTGGGTGGTTTGCAAATGTTTGTTGCGCCGTGCCTTCAGGCACGGGCATTCGCTAGTATACTAATACTCCATAGTAGTTTACAAGATTTGTTATATACCTAAGATCATCCATTGTAGGCTTTCGATGTGAGACGGGTGTTACAAGTGTGATAAGTGTATTTGTCGAGTAGCACCAGTTGCTGCATGACCACTGAGCCAACCATTTACAGTACCAGGATCTGAACTTGTTCTTATTCATGACCATACAAACTCAGCCAACTCGCAAGCATCTTCAGGTATTCTTTCGCCAAGGAAATGATTTTATTCCAACGACTAACATGCATAGGGCCACATATTTGGTGAAGTCTAATAAGAGAATTTTGCATGCTCCATCAGCGGGGACTAATAGTGGGGAGAATGACTACCTATCTTTAATCACTTTAGGAAGCAGCCATATTAGTCAAATGAAGCAGCAGTCTTGAGCACCACTCGATGGAGCAACAAATGATAATTGAGCATTTTTCCTTGCCTAATTCCACTTTCCTTGCTTTATCAACCACAAAAACAGAAGATATCGGATTGAGAGTGTGATATTTTAGGGACCCCGTCTAAAGTGTTGTTATGGACTCTCCTATTGTGCCATAATGAATTTCTTACGAGTGGATCGATTGGCTTCCAACTGAACTTACTTTGGTCCTGGCGTGTGGATATGACCCTGGAATAACTTGGCATTTAAAACGACATGATTCAAGCAAGCTTGAAGAGTTGCAGTAGGCTGGAGATCAGGTGCATACCGTGCATTTCAAGACATAATGCCTTCCTCTGAAGAAAATAAGATTCACAAAAAGGAAAATGGGAGTCAAAAACTAATGTTGAACCAATCTCATACTCATGGGGCGACATTACACTTAACATCAAAGGCATGTCCTGAAAAGGATGGTTAAACTGCAAAGGAAAAAAATGTACTCAGCTATCACAAGGTATAATAGCAATATTTGTAGCTTTAAGGCCATTACACAAAGTTACAAATTCATTCCCAACTTTGAAATATACGTATAGGAGCTCTCAACCACCGCCACCATTCGTCTGATCATGCAAGATAAATCGATGCAACGTTATAATTAACAAATCTTTCCTCGCCTTGGAGCATCAACTAATACTTCGGATACCAAAACATCCCTTTAATGCCCTCTGGGTCAGGTTCAAAACCCAGATTCCGATAAAATTCCACAACTGCAATGATGTGATAACAGAACCAAGTAAAAAACAAAGCAGGAGAAATCAAAATAATTATTATCAAGAACTGTGCAACAAGAGGACCAGAGTTGACATGGACTTTTCTTGTGCTCTTTATCAATGAAGTTTATACAAGTTTAAATTGCTACATTAATAGGAAAAACATTACGATACACAGCACATGGCTTCAGAATCTCCTGAAGTACGAGATAGATAATTGTTCCCAGATTATACATATAGAACCCTGACCGTTATCCTATCAAGACTGCAACAATGGTGGCTATACCTTGACTATCTGCAAAGAGTGTAATATTGCCAATGTCCCTTTGTAAAAGAGCTCTTATGAGCTTTTCAACAAGAGCCTTTCCAAGGCCTTGGCCCTGCATGGGATAGATCACAGAAGTCTTAAAAGCAGTGGTTTTCCAGTCTACATTAATTCCAAGGAATGTAATTTTAGTTTTGATGAGCGCAAAGTACTTAGGTGCAACATGTCCTAAGAGCTCTCATGTTCTCTTTTAACCATGCTTGGATCATCAAAATTTCAAATGAATCTATGTTCGTAGAATTCCAATAATGTTGCTCTAGTGTACAAGCACAAGTTAGGATTCAAAACAGATGCTTCAATTTTCTTCATACTTACAGCACTTTTGTCCCCACAAATTAACAAACAATACCTGATAGTCGGGATCCACTAAGACATCCCAAATGGTTGCATTGAAGGCGTGATCTGAAGTTGCACGAGCCATACCTATAAGCTTCTTCTGGTCATTTTCCTCTGCCAAGGAACTTTCCAAGTACACTAAGATGTTCATCATTTCTTATAACAAGGGAAAACTAAATCTCAGCTGAACGCCTATTCAGACTCATAAACAATGACTGCAAATAACATATTATGGTCCCAATCTTAAGTACCTTCTCCAGGCGACTTTCTTACAGAATGTAATGCAGCTACCATGTAGCTATTTTTCAAAGCTGCTGCTATTTTTGACAGTGGCCTCCGAGGCCAGCCCACCTATGAGAGAGAGAGAGAGAGAGAGAGAGAGAGAGAGGTTCATTAACTAATGGTTTTGAAGACCCACAACATGTTTGTTTACCGGTTCCACCATGACAACAAAAGGACTTTATCAATTGGTTTCCTACTAAAAGTGTGCACCTTATTAGAGAAAAGGGGAGAGAAAAAAACCCAAGGGTAAAGAAATCAAGAAATAGTTTTCATGCTCATGCACCTACTAAATCAGACTACGTCTTAAAGGGATTCATTTGTCCAGTTCATGATGCTCACATAAGGTTCTGGAAAAAATTACCTTGTCACATAAGGCTTCAAGATCATGCACGTCCACATCTCCGCCCGAAGAAAAAATTATCTGTTCAATCGATCCATCTGGGTGTGTCTTCTCAATCAGAACAAACTCTTCAGGTAATGGTTCCTCTTCCTCTTCCACAGTGGAAGGTGCTTCAATAACTTGTGTGGGATTCTTTAGTAATCTGCAACATAAAGCAAGATAAGGCCCTTTAACCCATCCATGAGCTAAATCAGCTTGATGGCAGCAAAAAGCTATCTAACAAACCATAGATATGGATGTCGGGAAAAAATGCAACTGCTCTCATACATATAGATGACGCTATTTGATGCATTTAATAATGCTATACCTTTAGAAAAAAGGCTGATGAAAAAACTAATGTAGAATGCAAGCACAAAAGATTTAATGGTGGAGTAGCCTGCTCACAAAATAGGGAACTGTGACCCCCTGACTACAAAACTTCTTTTTAGCAGACACTGCATGCCCAAATCTGTACTACACAGTGGAAAATTGGCAACATAGAGTGTATCAACCGCAGGTCTCGGACACGCATGTTAGAAATAGTTAAGCTTGATTGTGGGGTATTGTAATGGAGGTTGAGAGGCTACTAATGCCAGATGGGTGAAGCAACTTAGGTGCTTTATGAAGCCTCTCTCATGGTTGTAGTTTTAAGTGTAGTTGTAGGGTTTGTATTCTCTATAATCTTGCACCTATACATACCTGTGTTGTGTGAGGTGTGTAAGTGTAGGAGATTGAGTCCAATTGAAAACTTGGATCCAACACATGTGATGATGGAAAAAGTACAATTGGCTCTCATAGGCAAGAAGGGCTGTCCCTGTTTTTCACCTGAAGCGAAAGATGGAAACCTCTATTTCACTTTTCTTTCTATTAACTCAAATACTAATTGCGTTTGTAGTAATAGCACCAAACTATCAGGGTCTAGTGCTCCATATAGAATTCTTTGATTGGAAGTACTCATCCTACCTACACCAAAACACAACACATGGACTGACAACCAAAATAGGAAAATTTCAAAATGGCACCTGAACTTTCACTCCTATGTCACTGAAACACCTGAACTCCATTTTATTTCAATTAAACACCTGGACTTTCAAAATCCCCAAATTGAGGCACCTGTCGTTAGCCTCCATCTATTTTCTTCACAAATCGGCTGATGTGGCTCATTTTTGGCGTTAAAGGGCCCCACTAGAGATGTTAGAAAGTGAACTCAATGCATACAATCACAATTCAAAAGTGAAGTAGGGTTGGCATGGGTTGTGATTGTGAGCATTGAGTTCACTTTCTAACATTTCTAGTGGGGCCCTTTAAAGCCAGAAATGAGCCACATCAGCCGATTTGTGAGGGAAATGGATGGAGGCTAACGGCAGGTGCCTCAATTTGGGGATTTTGAAAGTCGAGGTGTTTAATTGAAATAAAGTGAAGTTCAGGTATTTCAGTGACATTGGAGTGAAAGTTCAGGTGCCATTTTAAAATTTTCCCCAACCAAAACACTCCCCCACCACCCAATACATGTCTTCAAGTCCACACATCAAACAGATAGACATATAAAAAAAATAACAAAATGGTATCTATACCGAGAAATGTACAAAACTCAAGATCAGAAAATAAAAATCAATGTCACTAAAACATTTTCAACAAATTGAAGAACTTGAAGAGGCTTTGCATTCCTTAGAAGCTAGAACATCAACATTACTGATTATATTTACATGAGATATTAATCAAGTAATTTGAGGATGGAAGTAACAGTCATAAGGCTTAAACAGCTATGGCTGCAAGGCATATATTTCTAGAATAGCAAAACAACTCAAAGTGTCAGACTGTTAACAGTCCTCTTTACATGACTTTTTAAGTGACAGTTGCAATGTTATAGATACATGTAAACCCGAAATTGATAGTAAGATCATTGGGTCAAAACAAAGAGAAAGCATATTAGGTGAAGAACAAGACAAAAGAACTTAAAGTGACCATGCTAGTATGCTACCATAAGCTAATTACCCAGAATGGGGAAGAAAAACAAAACCATAGGATTGTGCGGCATAGATGGTTAACAAATTGGTACCACATGTTCCCAACGGAAGGTTTTACGTATGTGTGTAGGTGTACATTTGTCACTTAGCATTACCCAGATTTGATTGATTCCCAGAAGGCAGCTGTCCCGTGAGAACCCTTTAGCTTTCTGATTCCTATAATAATATGATGTAAGTAACAACTAAATTGAAAAATAATGAATTTTGGGATTGCACAAGCAGTACTAGTAACAACCTTCTGAATGAAATTCATACGAAATGACAAGCTCAACTAATGTAAGTCTAGTAACATGCAAGTTCTCACACAAGGGAAGCGCAAACCTTGCATGAGCAAGCATCCAAACAAACAAGGGGCTTTGTTCAGTTCCAGTTTGAGGAGAAATTTTTTATGCTTCATGTATATTTTTTCTTGCCAATTTGTTCCTTAATTTACTTACCCATCAAACAGTGGGAAAAAATGAATCATTCACTTTCTCTGCTACATGGAATGACTTCATCCTCAAAATGGATACATAATACCCCCACAATGGAATATTTTAAGATGCTTTGTAACTTCAGTGAGCAATTTGAAAAGAGAGAGAGAGAGAGAGAGAGAGAGAGAGAGAGAGAGAGAGAGAATGTGTGTGTGTTTTTAATAGCTCAAAAATATAGCTCAATTTGACTAAATACGGAGAAAATCAATAAACAGCAAACGTAGAGGACACTCTCCAAAATTTGCATCCAGAAATAGAGAGAGATACGTGCGTACGTTCATATCTGTGCCCAGTAAATATATGGAGAGAGAAAGAGAGAGAGACCTCTTCTAAAATCAGTGTCTAGTTTGCAAGGAAATTGTAATTGGCTTGATATTTGACATGGGCAACAGAACAGAGAGAGAATAACACGGCTGCAGCGTAAGCAAGTGCAAGAGAGTTAGTAATCCCAATTTAAATACCGAAACCTCCATGAAACTCAATTGAAGCTCCACAAACAGCAAATAATTACTCTAGTACTATTATTCAAAAACCAATCCAAAATCATAGAAGCCGAAACCAGCAGAGGTCTAACTGCAATCAACAGATTCTCAAAATCCCCTTCGACGACTGCAATTTATGCAGAGTAATTGGATTCAACGTCAAAATGAACTCTACTTTCTAGAGGGAGAGAGAGATACAGAGCACTTACGGCGGAGACGGTGAGACGGCGCCGTAGATATGCATTACAACTATAATTTTCGCGGGTGCTTTTGTGGAGGAGCCAAGACTAGATTAGTGATTACTCTGGTTGTGTACTCTCAAATCTGCAGTTGGATCTTTTGATTGATCCAAAAAGGGAAGGAGTAGGAGTACTTGGATAGGTGCCACCAAAGAGTGGCACCACGCGAGAGGGGGCCCAAGGGATCAGTGGCGAGGCTCTTGGCATATTTTAATTGGGTTGGCTCTCGTGTCGGAAGTTTAGGTATTGTGTATGTGTGTTTAAAGGATTCATTATATTTTTCCTTAGATAGCAATTGCCTAGGTAAGTGATATGTGGAATTATGCTCTTACGCTTCTAAAAAAAAAAGGTCCTTAAAAAAAAAAGTAGCTGGATATTGGTTTCTCGGGCCTAACCGAAACACCAATAATCTGGATTCTGGATCTAGAGCACCAACCCGGTGGATCGGGGCGTATTTTTTTGGGAAAAATGACGGCTTATGACGTGTTTTGATAATTAATATCATTTAAGAACATGCTAAAAACATTTATTAATGAACAAAATGTCATTGGTGGGTATTAATTATCAAAACGTGTCATTGACAGTCATTTTCCCTTTTTTATTTCCTAGGGTCCAACTTGGCCCAATTCTTTTTATTTCGTGTATATCCAAGTTTGGTTTGGTTTTGTTTTGTTTTGTTTGTATCGATTCATTCCATTTAATATGAAAAGCCCAAAAACAACACAGATTTCATCGTGAATTTAAGTTTTGTTTGTCACCTTCCAAATTGGTATAAATTCTATGTGCATAGGTTTCATTATGAGATTGAGTAGTTAGTCACATTTTAATTGAATTAGCCAATCGACTCGCTATCAAACATTTAGCTATGAATTCGATAATTTTGCAAAATAAAATTGCCCTATATTGACTTTATGTATAACTGCTCTATGAGATACCCATGATAATATATGTGGAAGTTAATCGACATTCTGTACCAATTAACATGTTCCACTAATTAAAATAAATATTTAGTTTTCAAATGAGTATTTATTTTTTAAATTAAAAATGATGTATTATGAAAAAATGACCTATCTCATAAAATAAAAAATAAATACTTAAATGATAAGAATATTAGGGGAGGGGCCTGAGTTGCTCTAAATTTGCTCTGCTTGCACACTGCTGCTCGGTAGCGTGGATCATGACGATAGACTAAAGTATACACTCTTACTATGTAAAGCCCATTGGCCATTGGTAAGCCCACAGTCAGCAACACAACACAAACGCACGCCCACCGTGTCTCCCAAGTCAACAAAACCATGGCAATGGAAACCAGGTGCGCACAAAACACCACGCTCTTTATAGATTCCAGCTCCTTATCCTGCGCCTTCTGTCCTTTCTTTCGTGCTACCGCTACTACTACTATATATAAAGTTCACTCTACCAATCCTCGTTCTCCATTTGCCCTGTCTCGTCTGCTGTTCGTTCATCGCGCTTCCACAATTATCTCATCATCTCTAACTTGTTTGATCTCTATCTCTCTTTTTATTGTAGTAAGTTCAGACTTTGTATATGTATGCTTACGCGTTTGATTGATCTGCTGCTCCTGATAGATAAATAATTTTTGTTTGTTTTTGTATTTTTGCGAGTGAAGACTAGTCGGAATGGCGACAAAGAGGAGTGTAGGTGATCTCAAGGAAGCAGATCTGAAGGGAAAGAAGGTGTTTGTGAGGGTTGATCTAAATGTTCCTTTGGATGACAATCTCAATATCACTGATGATACCAGAGTCCGAGCAGCTGTCCCTACTGTCAAGTACTTGATGGGTCATGGTGCCAAAGTCATCCTCTCTTCCCATCTGGTAAAACCCACCCACCCATCTACTACACTTTTTGATTTCTTTGTTTTATTGATTGTGCTTTCCTTTTTCACGAGATACTGTACATCTTTTATACTTGCTACAGTTCTTTCTTCTTTTTTCTAATTGTGAATTGCAGAGATCGCTTCATATTCAGTCAGGGCCAGTATTTAATTAAGCACTCAGATTGAAACTAATTTGGCCTAGTATATTTTGCACCGCCTAATTTATTGGAGTTTAGCCATATCTGAGTGTTGTCATTTTCTGTCGATCGAGGAACAGTGTGTTCTTGTGTAGCTCAACGTTCTCTCATCCTAATAACTTGTGACTTGTCAAGTTAGAATCATTTTTGCTCATATCCCTTTTGTTTTCTTTTTGGACTATTAGAGCTTCACAGGAGTCCTTGGGTCGCGACTTTATTCTGTAGCGTTGGAAAAGTATAAACCGTCATATAGAATTTAGAAGGAAAACGAAAACGGAGTATTTGGAGGCAGAGTTTGTATTTTCTGGAATGTTATAAACTTATAAGTATCCAGTTTGTTATAACTACCAGTATTTTGATGGATGGATTTGTGTTTCGGTTGCACAGTGGACAGACTACTGATGCGTGAGTCCCAACACTGTTACAAGGCCTATAAACTTATCTCCCAGGAGACAGAACTTTTTATGATAGTGAATACTTCTTTTTGGTCTGGATTTCGTCCTAGTTGCTAGCTCTATTCTTCTGGGGTCATTGTGGTCTATTTTGTTTGTTGAACTACCTATTGAAAGCTATAAGTTTAGGTAGTTGTCATAGTTGATAACTTGATATGTGGTGTTGTTCTGGGGCTATGTGGGCCATTTTGTTTGCTTGAAATCTTGTTGATGTGTGGTATGATTATAGAGTGTTTTTACCTTTTGTGGTTCATGCGAGACATTTTGCGCATATTGAATCGCATCTCTGTTTCTGTTTATATTGGAAGCTACTGCATGTTTGATGAATGATTGCTGTCAACTTGTCATGACTTCACGAAATACCTGAATCAATTATTGAGTTTGGATTTTTGACTTTATTGTTTTCCCGTTGGTTGATTGAGATTGAGACTCCATGCTTTTAATGTGGGATTGTTTTTCCCTTGAGTTGCTAAATTATCCACTGTTTTCATAGAAAGAGTAACAGCCAGAGCGCTACTAGTTTTTCTTTCACCATTGGTAACTGAGGACACGAAGTTTGTTTCTGTTAGAGTTGAGATTTTGTTTTCGCTTTGAGAAGATTTGGGATTTTGTTTTCGCTTTGAGGGGATGTGGGAGGGGAAGGGAAGAATAATAAACTCCGCAACAGAATCCTGTCTTGATCTACTGAAAAGTTCTTTGAATTTTTTTTCCTGCGGGTGTGGCTAGATGTGTTTTTCCGTCATGCAATGGGAGGCAGTCTTTGAGTTTGGTTTCTATTCCCTTTTGCCAGTATTGCTACGGTTGCGTTCAGTAATTTATACCATTTAATTGTGCTGAAAAAGAAACTCATTCAGCAATTCCTTTTGAAATGTGGGTTGCAGGGACGCCCAAAGGGTGTCACACCGAAGTACAGCTTGAAGCCTCTTGTGCCAAGGTTGTCTGAACTTCTTGGTGTTGAGGTTTGTTTATTCCCACTTAGTATAAGGTTCATCTGACTCGACTTTGTCTGCAGTCACTAATGTGGTTATTTAGGTGAATATCTACTGATCTTGTTGGTGTGTCTCCAACAGGTCAAGATGGCAAATGACTGTATTGGCGAAGAAGTTGAAAAAATGGTGGCTGCATTGCCAGATGGGAACGTTCTGCTTCTGGAGAATGTGAGGTTCTATAAGGAGGAAGAGAAGAATGATCCTGAATTTGCGAAGAAGCTAGCATCGCTTGCTGATCTCTACGTGAATGATGCATTTGGGACTGCTCATAGAGCACATGCTTCCACAGAAGGAGTGGCCAAGTACTTGAAGCCTTCGGTTGCTGGATTCCTTATGCAGAAGGTTTGTACGTCCAATTACATCCTTTGGGTACTTTCTTAAAGAAACTAAATTTTACCGGGTAGTTTGGTTAAAATATGTTAACTAATCAGCACCATTCTTGGAGAACTACGCAAATCATGGCTTTGATGTTTTGAGGTTTTGATTGTCTGATCAAGTGGTAAAGAGTGATCTAGATTTGCATTAGCACATGTTGTATGCTTGGTCCCAAATTTGAACTTTGTTTGCTAAGATCACATGGTACTGTGTGCATCAGTTGAGCAAAATTATAAACGAAATGAAAACTCACTTAATGGAGAAATTGCTGTTGGACGTAAATTGAATCATCCAATATTCGTTTCATAGTCTAGTTTGTCAAGGTGCCATGAGAAGTTGGTCTGGAGCTTGGTGTGTCTGCCTCGGAATCAGATTAAAGAAGCTGCTAAAGAAGGTTGGGCTGTCACCAGCTGTTTGGTTTTACTTTGTGAGCCCAGCAAGCAGAACAGCTAATCTTTCTTAATCTAAAATTGAAAACATGATATGCCAAGCATAGAACTATTCACTTACTTAAATAAAAGATATTCCTGCTTGTTGATTGTTAGAGACTTCATTTTGATTTTCTTGTTCAGCCCACACATGATTGATGGTGTCATCATTGTTATCCTTCTTAATTTGATATTTACTAATGCGCTAATGGAAATTTGCATGCTGGTTGAGCCGAAACTATTGCTTAGTTTATTTAATAATTGGTAAGTGGTAAAAACTATTTCTTAAGTTAACTTGACGTGTTGACTTCATCTTTGGTCTTAGGAACTTGACTATCTTGTTGGAGCCGTGTCAAATCCCAAAAGACCATTTGCTGCGATTGTTGGTGGCTCCAAGGTGTCAAGTAAGATCGGTGTGATCGAGTCATTGTTGGAGAAGGTTGACATTCTGTTGCTCGGTGGAGGTATGATTTTTACGTTTTACAAGGCCCAAGGTTACTCAGTTGGATCATCACTTGTGGAGGAAGACAAGCTTGATCTTGCAACATCCCTTCTTGAGAAGGCCAAGTTTAAAGGGGTGTCTTTGATGCTGCCTTCTGATGTAGTTATTGCTGACAAGTTTGCTGCCGATGCCAATAGCAAGGTTATTACTTTTCAACCCTTTCAGTGAACTAAAAATTTGACCAGGTTTTCAGAAGTAGTTTGAAATGAAATCCAACCTAACATCTTCATCGATGCTGCAATTTCTAACACTTCCATGGAGTCCTTGATACCATCAAACAGACAGAAAGGAAGATCTGTCCTTTTGATCCGATTTGCATGATTTTGGTTCCATGTTTGAGTTCAAATATTTTGTCAATTAATTCTTCCTGCAAGAGCGTTAAAACATTGTTCATTATGTCTTGTAGATTGTTCCAGCATCTTGTATCCCTGATGGTTGGATGGGATTGGATATTGGACCCGATTCAATCAAGGCCTTCGGGGAAGCCTTGGATACTACCAAAACTGTTATTTGGAATGGACCTATGGGCGTGTTTGAGTTTGACAAGTTTGCTGCAGGAACAGAGGTACACAAAACAACTTACATGCTCTCTTACATCTAGCATTAGCATTGGCCTCATGCTATACAAGAATGGTCTAGCATTTGATACATGGATGTTTCTTGTAGTTGAAACCTCTTTTCTTTTTGCCTCGTAGCCCTAATAGAATACTATTTTTCTTTAATGAGCAGGCAATTGCAAAGAAATTGGCAGACCTTAGTGGAAATGGGGTGACAACAATAATTGGAGGCGGCGACTCTGTTGCAGCGGTGGAGAAGGTTGGTCTAGCAGAAAAGATGAGCCACATCTCAACTGGAGGTGGTGCCAGCTTGGAACTTCTCGAGGGGAAACCGCTTCCTGGAGTTCTTGCCCTTGACGATGCTTGAGCAACGCTTTCCTCCGTCTCTTGTTTTGTGCATTTAGTGAATGCTTTTATGTCTGGGGTTTTGACCAGAGCGGATTCAAACCAATGTAGAACTTAAGTAGAGTGATAGAGATTAAACTTGAATAAGTGGATTCCTTGGGTAGTGATTGATTTCATTGCCTTGCAGTGGATCTAATGAGGACGGTTCTACTTATTTAGTTCACTATGAAACCTTTTGTTAGTTTTTTGTGTCCTTGAGGAAGTTGATTTCCATGCGATTGAAAGCTTACCTACTTTTTCATCTCTATGCATTTTTTTGTTTTGTTTTGTTTTGGTAAATTGGAAATTCATCTTTATGTCATGTTATCTCGCTTTCTATGAAGTTCTTTTTAAGCGAGATAAAATTAGAGCAACAGCTTGAAGGGGGACTATGTTGTCAATGGACAACCATACAGCATGTGGTACGACTTATGTGGCAGATGTAGTTGGAACAGAAGAGAGTCAGAACTGCGAGCCTCCTTGAACAAAGAAGACTACAGTCTACAGACGAGGGAAGAGGTTTTGAGCGAGTGATCGTGATGGGACTCGAACCAACAATTCAAAATATCACATGCTTTTGGAAGTAATAATAGCACCAATGGGACAGTTCACTTCAGACTCCATACATCTAGTGGCCCTTCAAATTATTTGTGGGTACTCTACCATGCACCATCACAAACCACAAGTTTGCATAAAAGAGTCATTCCTTCTCAAGAGTCATTCCTTGCTAATATCCACATTGATACTTGAGGGAGCTAACAAGTTTGCATAAAAGAGAGCATTTTCCAGATTCAATTGGAGCTATTTTTCAAGTGAGTGTCTGGTACAGCTTACTAAGGCTGCTCATAGCTATTTTAAGTTCAGAGAACACTTGTTTAATATTTGATGCACCTTTTGATTAGAGCTTATTATTATAAGACTAATAATCAAATAAGTACAGCAAAAGCTGGCAAATGTTAGAAATCAAGTAACAATTTTGGAGCACTAGAAAAAAAGAGAGTCAAAAAGTCAAGAATAAGTGAACAAGCCAGTAGACAGAAAGATCACATATACTACAACCTCAAACAAATAGTTAACCAAAATTCTTTTCCGCCAACAGCGGAAACTATGGGTTTTCCACCACCATAATTTTGGGCTCCACGGTGCGTTAATTGCCGATCTGAACCGTTCATATTGTAGATCCAGTAGAGTAGTATACGCATTCAAAAAATTAGTTTCACCGGATATCTATAAGTGTATTAAAATTAAAATTTTGGTTTATAAAACGGATTGATAATCATGGACAATTTAACTTGACAGGACCAAACCATCCATTTTATAAAGTAAAATTCAACTTTTGATTGATCTATGAATATTCAATCAAGCTAATTTTTTGCTTGAATATACTATACTATGAGCCCTACAAAATGAGTGTTTGGATTATAATAATAAACGCATGGTGAGGTCCACAATGGACGGTGGTGGAAAACCCATAGATTCCACCGCCGGCAGAAAGAATTTAATTTCTTAGTCCATGTGTTAATTAAAAGTTGAAATGCAATCAACAACTGTGATAGCTAATTGAGACAACGCGCCCCACTGAAAACATTAGAAAAAAAAAAAACAATAACTTTCCACCAAAACATAACACCGTTCCCACCAGGTCAGACCTTATTTTGAAATGAACTCGAGATTGTATGCGGTGATTAAGCAGATTAAATGGCACTTGCTAGAAAATAAAAGATTGTTCTTCAGTGGAGAAGCCCATAATGAATGTATAAAACTACACAAGTATACGAACCCGGCCACACCGAAACTGCAGCAGGAAAACAGCGAAGACTCCAGTTGCAAATGGCTGGTATAAGATATCATACACAAAATTGTAGACACGAAGTACTAATTAGGAAGCCTGACCTTGGAATTTGAGGGGATATTATAATTGATAACCAAATCCACACGTCGAATGTCAATCCCTCTCATGCCCGGCCCCATCAGTGCACACAAGGATATTACGTACACTTCTCAGCTTTGAACTTCTTTAAGCTAGGCTCCCAGTCTTTTGCCTGCCATGAATGAAACAAGGTGAGGCAGCGAATACTAAGATGTGATGAAAAAGACCACTGACTATAAAAAAAAACAAGGCAAACAAATATATGCAGTCAACCAATACAAAACATCCATACATGTACCTGGCTCATTTGACCATAAATTGGTATGGCTTTTAGCCCAAGGTTTCGAAGCCTTTGAGACAAAAGGCATGTTGAATTCCTTGTTCGAGTAAAAACCATTGATGTACTTCCAGACATCTCAGTCAGAAGATATACGAGATAGCAATCCTGTGGCAAGAGTAGAGATGAATTCAGAACTACAGAAAATGCAATAAAGACAGGTGATCACAGAGGCAAACCTTGCCTCAGCTATGCATATTGGGACCTGTTCTTGGTACCGAAGCAATGCACTAACATGTTCCTCGATCTCATGGATAAAAGGTGACTACATAGTTTCCCATCATTATACCAAGATGCACTCAATAGTTTTGAAAGGTTGGAAACAATCCCTCCTGTTTTTAAACGCAAGCTTTTTAACCACTGCAGAACTGTAGATTTTAGTAAGTCTTATCTTTCCTGCATTGTCCAGATCAAATTCAAGTCTTTTCTTACCTGCTCTTTGAACAACAGTTTCACGGATATCCTAAACAACTATACTTCTGTTGGATAAAACAAATGGATTCACGCTTTTTCCTCCCTTTTCGATCTTGATTTCGCAGATTGTCAGTTTGTCACTCCTCCTTAAATCCAAAACAAATGATGTAGACAAAGCAACGCCCTAGTTGGCATTCATTCTCAAAATCTTCAAAAAGACGAAAGTCATGAAACTTGAAAGACAAGACAAATGCTATAGAAGGAAACCCTTGTGCTTCGAAGGCACGAACCGACACAGACACAGTTGCATTAGGGTACCAACAGTGGAATATTTAGACGCAGCCTCAATCTGGAAGGAATTACAACTTAAAACGTTAGTCACGAAGCTAATGAGGAAAATTAAGAACAGTATACGATGCAGTGATAGATACAGTAGTTAACTTTGAATACGTTCACAGGATTCTTCAGACAAGCCCTCTGGATACCTTCACATAGTCCAAGATCATTGAATGACTTCACCAGTTGTACTTGTTTGTCCTCTGCCATGTTTGAACAAGTAATCAACAGAAGAAAAACAATTAGTCAAGTTAAAAACCCACAGAAAGTATGAAAATCTTATAACCCTCTCAACTCTTTCTATAGTTAATGTACTAATCTAAACGAAATAGGTACTCGTAACCATGAGCAGTTCTTGAATCCATAAGAAGAGTCAAAAATTGTGAAATATTATTGATAAAAACTGCCACAAAATATTAGGTTACAACCCCTTTATAAGGCGAAACCCAAAAGCCTAAAAATAAATTGAAGTCACGTTTGTCATTGGCATATTTGTGTCCATTGTGCCCTTAACGTGTATAACACGAGTCCGACGAGTATTTATACACTTCACACAATAAGCAACAATACGTGGTAAATGCAGCAAAAGAGGTCAGTGTAGTTATCCAATGTGTTGTATTTAATGAAATTTCAATCTTTTTGTGTGAGAAACTTATTACACTATAAACCTAAATTTAAAGGTGAATGCATATTTGAATATGACCCAATTTTGAACCATAAATCCAAAATGGATTGTTCTTGACTCATTTCGGGTTAAGTAGTACTCACCTTTTGTTCTCATTCATTAACCTCTATCGGCAGTCAAAGAGGGTGATATTTGTCTAGACCATTAATGGCTGGAAATGAAACACCCATACCAGAATATTTTCATGGCTTACAGGCTGGTTTGATTTTTCTTTATTCAAAGAAAATTCGTATTTGTTAATTTTGTGTCAAATTTTTATTGATTATTGATTCTTCTCAGCAAGAGAAATCAGAAAAAAAAATTTATTATCAAAATTTAGATTCCTCTCACCAAGAAAAATTAATAACTTGATATAAAACTAACAAATGTATTTTTTTTTTAAATAAAGACAAACTAATAAGTCACTTTGACTTATTGGTAAAAAACTGGCCAGAGGACTTTGAATGTTCCATCATTTATTCCCCTTATATATACAATATGCTCCGATCACTCTTTTTATATTATTTAACTTGTATGACATTTTTTCTTTAATTAAAAAAGTCTTCCGCATATCTCGACTAATTGTAAGAGACGATGAATTTACCGTTCACTTACAAAGGCCTCAGTTAAAGTCTGAGCAAATGCTACATGAATTGACACTAAAAGAATTGATAATATTTGAAAGATTTCAAATATGAAACTTTAGTAAAAAAATAATCTTAAATTATAGGCCTTAAACACTAGGCAAATCTTTTAAACCTGGGAGGGCTCCACCAAGGCTGCACAATCCTGCAATTGCTACCCGACACACAAACCCAAATCCCACAATGGTTGCTTCACATGCTAATAATTGACTTCTTTCTAGATTTCTGTGCTAATTTTCTGTCCCATCAGTTCAACCTTCCTTTCAGCAGCTTTGGCTCTTCCTCAAAATACCCATTGTCTTTCATCTTAATAACCAGACAGCCAACTCCCAGCCCTTTTGAGAGTTTGCATTGGGAGGCCATTGAAGAGTTGTTCAACCCTGTGCTGGTTTCCATTACGTTCTGTTGAGGGATATAATAATATCAGTGTCACTATCTTTTGCAAGTAATGCAGGCATAATATGGACTCCACATACGGCAATGAGATGATTGAACACAAGGAAGATGCAAATATACTAGTGTTAAGATTCGTAAATCAATGTATTTTCTCATGCAATTAGCAGCTCTATTTCTTTTTACGATTTGGATACATTTGGTCGGTTGAACTCGAACACACTATTATTGAGATCCTAAACTTTTCAATCTCGCGTTAAATTTTTTTAAGATTAAACATTTACATTGATAAACGAGATATAAAAATTTTAAAATTATAACCCAAAATCCTTAGAAATTTACTAAAGATTATTCTTTTTTCCAAAAAGACAGTCTTTAGGATCAATTTTTCTCAATTTCAGTCCATACGTTGATACTTTATTCATTTGGTCAAGAGAAAAAAATAAACGGAAAGAGGAAAAAATGGAAACTTTACCCATCTCATTAGAGTAAAATTTGAAAATTAGTCAACTGAAGCTCATAAATTCCAACTTTACAGTGACACTATAACAAGTAGACTTGATAAAAAAAGGAAAGGAAATGAAAATGCAAAGGAAATTCTCACGCCGTCGATGCTTTTCCGTAACGTCTATGGCAGATTCGAAATTTCGAACTCCACTCTTTTACAGGATCGCATGGCTTCTGTTTCTGATGGGAATCAGAAACCAAAAGTGATAATAAAAATATACATATATCAATTGTTTTTGGGGGGGGTTGGGAATTACTTAGTGGTTAGTACAAGACAAAGGAATGAAAAGCAAAAGCAAACTCTGCAGCAAGAGGAGGAAAAGGTGCACTTTTTTGTTGTTGTAAATCGACGTGCTCCAAGAGGGTATTGTCGTAAATTCAAGACGAACATTCACATTCCCTCTGTAACATGAGAGAACTGTATTTCCATTCCATTTTCAATGCTAAATTATCTGTCTCCTGAGTTTCAGATGCTGTTCGAAGGTGAAGTTGAAACAAGGAACCAAAATGGCGTTTGAGAATTCTCTCTCCTCTCTCACCCGCTCTTCCACTCCCAACCTCTGCACTTCATTTGCTAACCGGTACCAAAATTCTCTCTTAAATGTGTGTATATATATATGTGTGTGCGCGCGCGCAAATTTATTCACACATTTGATCCTCACACTAAGCTTCTGTCACAAATTTTGGTAGTTTAGAATGTCCTTGGAAAACGTTTTTACGGTCACGCTCCTGCTCCTGCTCCTGCTCCTGCTCCTGCTCCTGCTCCTGCTCTTGCTCTTGCTCTTGCTCGCGCGCATTACGTGACTTAACATAGATGTACACGCGCATGATGTAAAATGGCTACATGGGCGGGCTTGATTATGTAATTTACCTGGGTGTAATTGTGTAGTTGTTGTCGCTTCGATCTGGTTTGATGTTTCCCAATTCTTGGGTGTGCTATCAGTTTTGTACTATACTCCTATGCTATTTGTAGGCTTTATCATCTTTGAGGAACTGATAGTTAGTCGAAAATGAAAATGACAAAATTCAGTTTTCAAGCATATTTCCAACCTAGCTTATATGCTTTCTTTCCATTTTTGGTGTTTTAATGTCGTCATTATTGTCCTATTGTTGTCTAATCCTGTTACTTTCATACTCTTCTTCGCCCATTTTATTTGCTCTTTACTAGTTAGAAGTACCAGTTCAAACTTCCAACCAATGAATTGGTTTAAAGTCCTTTTACTGAGATTTATGCTTAGGTGTATATTTCTAGATATTGACTCTATTGGTTAGACTCTTGCCCTGGCTTTGTTGGGCCCCGCTAGTGACGGTGAGAGTGGTCCAGGATTAGTTGGTTCATTGGATTGGATATATAGCATATACGGAAAAGTTTTGACTGGCTAACTTCCATAGATTATACAGAAAGGGCTAAAGAATTATGAAGCATTTATGGCAGTGTCCAAAGTGTGGTTTCCTTGGATACCTTTTACGTTGTCATTTGATTCGGGCATTCGGCTTGATGTCTAGTATGTCCCAACTATAGTGGAATCTTCATCTTGTGTTTCTAACATCTCTTTATATGTCGCTCTTTTATTAATCTCTATGTTAGAGTAGTACATTGCGGCTTCTATGGAACAGTTGTGCGACCATTAAGCTAATATACGTCGTGACCTTATTTTGTAAATATTTTACTTTGCTCTTGTCATGGTAAATGGCTTTCTTGGATATTTGATAAAGATTGAAGTTTATGCTATGAGCTCTTTTTATGCTAAAAATTCACAATTGGAAGTTCTAAGATGGTTTAGGATTTTCTTTTGCTTGTTCACAGTATTTTTGCAGATGTTGCCGGGGATGTTACAGTTGTGGTTGATGGAGAGTCTTTTCTACTTCACAAGGTAACTTCTTTTAGTTTGTAGCAGAATTTAATGAATTTATTCTTACTTATTGTTCTTCCTCTTCATGCATAACGAAACATTGCCACATATTATACGGATACATGGTTTCTTCAATGTACTGATATGTTCTCAAAGACCCTAATGTCTTACAGAGTTTGTGTATCTAAACATGAATGATTTCTTTTTCAATGAAAGATGAAAATACATACAGGAATCATGCTGATGTGCACTCCGATAACAGTCCTGTTGTAAGTATCGAGTATTGGTAATGAATTTATCGCTTCCTATGTGCATGGCTTGAAATGATTCGTTTCCTTATAGCTACATCCATATCACTCCTACTGTTTCTGACTTTTACCAAGACTAATCAAAGTGTACTTTTTGTACTCGTTTATGAAAAGTTTCCCCTGGTAGCTCGAAGTGGAAGGATTAGGAAAATGGTGGCAGATGCTAAGGATTCTAATATTTCAAGGTTGGAACTCTGTAACTTACCAGGTGGTGCCCGGACATTTGAACTAGCTGCAAAATTCTGTTATGGCATGAACTTTGAGGTTACTGCTTCAAATGTATCACATCTGCGCTGTGCTGCAGAATTCTTGGAAATGACTGAAGATTATTACGAAGTAAATCTCATTGAACGAACGGAAACCTATCTGAATGAGGTGGTTGTTCAAAGTCTGGAAAAGTCTGTGGAAGTTCTTTCCGCATGTGAGACAGTACTTCCTATTGCAGAAGCGTTAGGAATTTTAAACAGGTGTGTTAATGCCATTGCGGTGATCGCATGTAGGGAGCAGTTAGTATCAGGTTTATCCCGTCTAGATTGTGAAAGCGGATCCGCAGAATTAAAGGTTGGATGTCTTGATTGGTGGGTCGAAGATCTCTCAGGACTGAATATCGACTTTTATCATAGAGTTGTCTCTGCTATGGGAAGAATCGGTGTACGATCAGATAGCATTGTTGCGTCTTTAATGCACTATGCTCAAGTTTCTTTAAAGGGTATTGGAAAACAGCAAATCCGGAACCCAGCTAGAACAAATCCAGGTGCCATGGAAAACACCCAGAGGGAAATTGTGGAAACTCTTGTGAGTCTTATGCCAACAGAGAAGAGTTCATCTATTCCGCTGAGTTTTCTGTTTGGAATGTTGAGGATGGCAATCATGGTCGATGCTACCCTCGCTTGCAGGCTTGAGCTAGAGAGGAGGATTTCATTTAGGTTGGAAATGGTTCCACTTGATGATCTGCTTATACCGTGCATTCAGGCTGGTGACTCCATGTTTGATGTGGATACTGTGCATAGGATATTGGTGCATTTCCTGCAGCGGATTGAAGAGGAAGAAAATGATGATTGTGGGTATGAATCAGACGGCCTTGGTTCTCCAAGCCATGAGTCTGTGCTGAAAGTTGGACAGCTTGTTGATGCGTATTTAGCAGAAATTGCTCCTGATCCGTATCTCAGTGTACAAAAGTTCACTGCAATAATTGAGATACTGCCCGACTATGCTCGTGTGATTGATGATGGGCTATACAGAGCAGTTGATATATTTCTGAAGGTAAATTTAAGCATTTTTTTCTTTCCGTAATGCTAACTTTTTATGTTGAGCTATAAGACCATCTCATTCACTCAACATTTTTGATAAACTAAAGCATGCTTGGTGCATGTTTTGTGTCTTTGAGAGTAGGTTTTGTAATGGGCTCCAAAATGAAAACACAAAACAAGTGTTTTCCTTGCTAACGGAACAAGTGAAGCCATGCTTATAAACAATAAAATAAAGTCCAGTGCTCATCAAATTCTCTTTGGACAAGAACAAGAACATGTTGCCTGTTTTCTTCTGACAGCAGAAAAATGGAAGCATGTAAAGCGAATAAATGGTGGCATCACTCCTTGGTCTTATATTAAAACAGTGTTTTGTTTGCAAAGTTGAAATTTTAATGTACTTCTCGGCCTATTGACTTAGGAGTTAGGAGGCAGCTCCAAGTCTTCTCTGAAACTTGCAAAATTTAGACTGCTCTTAATAGTTTCTTCTTATTATCTGACTTGATCTGTAATATCCTGTTTTCCCCAATTAGGCCCATCCAATGTTACCAGAGCACGAACGTAAGCAGCTCTGTAAATACATAGACTGCCAAAAGCTCTCTCAAGAAGCCTCAAATCACGCTGCACAGAACGACAGGCTCCCAGTCCACATGGCAGTGAGGGTTCTCTACTATGAGCAGCTCCGTCTTAAGAGCACCGTGTCTGGGAGTTCTGGAGACGGATTCTTGTCACAGAAAATCAGCAGCGGTATCCCTAGTGCGGCCATGTCCCCTAGGGATAATTATGCTTCTTTGAGGAGGGAGAATAGGGAACTTAAGCTTGAGATTTCAAGAATGAGGGTGAGGCTTAGTGAACTGGAAAAGGAACAAGTGGTCATGAAACAAGGGATGATGGAGAAGTCAGGGAATGGAAAAAAGTTTTTAACTTCGATTTCTAAGGGGATTGGAAGAATAGGAATATTTCATGGTCCAGGGGGTGGAAAGCAGCAAAAATCCGGAAGGAAATCCAGGGCATCAGAAGGAAAAACTGGAAGGAGTCGGAGGTACTCTTTATCTTAGCATTAGGTTTGAGTTATAATTCAGCAATTCTGGGAAATTTTCCATTTTTTTCTATGTAATCGTTGTCTACTTTTTTCATCAACTTGCAAAATCAGTAGGTGACATTGTCTGGACCAAATCTTAAGGAAAATCTGTAAGCTATACAAAAAAAAAAAACAAGCTCTATAACATCAACAACTAAGTTTTGCTTTTCTTTGCATTGGGGAGTTGATACGTAATTGGGCCATAGCATTTTTCGGTTTACTGTACTTTGACTTGCAACTATGACGATTCATCAGCGAAAGATGGGAAATAATGTTGTCGACTTTGCGATCTAAGGTTATGGATAACCATCTCATAGCATTTCCTCTTTTTGTGGTTCTACTTCCAAGGCAAACTTTATAGGAGTAGAATTGTTAGGAAAAAATCTATTACACACCAACGCGCGCATACATTCATTCGCATATCCCACATCTACCGACAGGCCACGACCATGAAATATTCGGTGAATATGAACACTCAAGATAGAGAGGCTAAAGGCCAATTGTTATTCGTTGAGGATTGACCGATCCATATAATCATAATTCAACTAACCATTTTCTCTTCTGGCAGGCTGGACTGCCTGAGGTATGCATTGTCATCACAGAAATACAGTTGGACATTCTTCTTGGCACGAATCAGACAATGTTTTTTATTTAGACAATGGTTGTTGCATGCTAAGCTATAAGTTGTCTACCACCATAGAAAACGAGAGAATAAAATAAAAGCCAAGAAAAATGCCGAAGTTATGTTCAAACAAGAAGATAAGAAAAGTGACTATGGTTAGCAAATATAGGCCACAGGCCTTTGGGACTTGGGATATATATAATCTTAGGGTGGACATGAGCAAACTATTTCCTCTAGGAAACCCCTGTCAATGTCATTCTTCTGTGTTCTAGAAACTTGCTGCCATCATGCTTGCTATTGAGGAAAATGAAAATGAAAATGAAATGCACTGTGCTGTGCTGTGCTGTCTTTACAGATCGATCGAACGAATTCTGTTTGGCTGCAGAGGTGGATCGAAAAAGCCAAGGAGCATTTGCTCAAAGTGATCAGGCCATTCAACCCCAATGTGTTGTTGACACGTAATACATGAAACAATCATATCCAAAATATATATATACATATCACTAGGACAATATTGCTCTTTTTTAAGTTCCATTATTAATTAATTAAGATCCATTAGTTGAAAGTACCCATTAATTAATTTAAGTCCGTCCTGTACAAAGTCAAAACATCAGCTTCTGTATACTTTATATTATTTCCATGAACCAATTAGCTAGGCTAGGCTTCCAGTACTCATGGTATATATACTCCGATCGATACAAGTGACATTTTATTTTATTTTATTTTATTTTTACAGTTGGATATATATAGCTGTTGAAGTCGTCTATGATATTAATTCATAATCAAGATCAAGTCCAGACAACAATGGGTGATCGATCACTTTAATTAGCTAGGTCGTTAAAATTTAGTCTAGTCTAGTCTAGTCCTCCAAATGAATCAAGGAACAAAGTACATGGGATTAGGAAGTTTGAAAGTCCGATTGCCCGTACAATTCCCTTGAAGATCACTCCACTGGTCTCCAACGTTACCCCATATCCTGTAACCACCGGCACCAATATCCCCACCTGATCCACCACCTTCCAATTGCTTTCTTATTTCTGACTTGTATGCCACTGCGCTTTGTCCCCTGTATGCTGCGCTCCTGCATATGATCACCATATATCATATATGTATGCCCACATCAGGAACATGTACAAATACAGAAATACTCCGATATATATATGAATCATGAGTATATATATTTCTACAAGGTCGACGGGTCAAGATTCTAGCTAGCTAGTTCCTTAGCCCCTAGCGCCCGTGAACATGTATATATATTGAAAACATGAAAAATAAAAAAAATGGACTGCATGAGATGAATATTTATTGACTTGACTTAAAAACCAAAATAATATACTAAAAGTTATACATGCATGAAGATTAATTGTACCTCAAAATCAGCTTTTCATAACCAATGAATCCCTGCGTGTGCAAATTATCAAGTGTAGCCTGCCCCAGCGTCTCTTCATCTCTACCCGTGACCAGAAACACCTTAAATCCTCTTCCCACCAAATTGTTGAATAACCTTTGAACTGCTGGTATCGCCGGGCACCCTCCTCTCAACGCCCACTTCCTAAACCCATCCGGATCAAACGGATCACACCTGCCCACACACACATATAAAACGAACGAGCTAGCAAATCTTGAAAAACAAAAAAATTAAACTGCTTTTTAAAAATTATGATAGCAACAAAGTCTAAATTAAGTACTTTCGAATAAATTGAATATAGCTATATTCCAATTTGAAACCATATATAAAAGTACAATCAACAATATAATTAATAGGTACAGGTACGTACCCAAAACGCTTGCCTCGGTAGTAAAAGACATTAGAGATGCAGGTATCGTCCACGTCAAGGATCCAAGCATCCAAGCCATCCTCAGAGAGCTGAATCGTATCAATGTAACTCTCAATATGCTCCATAATGAAGTTTAGGTCACGCTCATATTGGCCACCAGTCATGTAATTCTCAATGTGTCGCAGGCACTCAGTCGGTACGGTCCGCCACGCACGGACGTTGTTTGCTTCCACACCCAGCCTCCAGCTCAAGCAATAGCTTGCGCTAATATCGTCTGGTAACGGAGCGCTTGGTCTCCCGCATGACCTCGCGTAGACGGACTCTGTGAACGTGGCGAAGAAGAGAAATATGAATACCTCCCATATTTGTTGCATTGCTGCTGAAATCATACGCGTGCGCCCTTGCGTACCTGTCAAAGGGATCGAAATCCTTTCAGAAACATGTTACAATTACTCTATTCATCTCATAATGTTAGTCTCTTTAGGAAATCGTGCCTAGCTGATTCAACGAATAAAGTACTTTGATGCATAATTTTTTTTAACTTTTTATATAATTCGAAAATTTCAATCAGTTCTTTAGATTAGTTTATTAAAAAGATATAGCAAGTTACGCACTAAAGTGCTTTATTTTTAGAAGAAAAATGGTAAAATATATTTTTCAAAAGATTTCACCAATTGGGTCAAAGAGAGTAATATTATATTTATATACAACTAACCAATTAATGGGACGTTGTATGAATTTCTAACGTTCAAGAGTCATGCATGAATTTTGTTTTTCTTGTATGGGGTGCATCGCAATATTTGCATGGTTCTAATTGGAGCCTAACAAAATTGAGCTAATTATCCATTTTTGGTCCATCATGCACAAGAGATATATTTAGAATATCGGCTCTTGTGTATCTATTTATATGAGCTTTATAATGTCGTTACACCATAACATTTACGATGTTAAAAATCAAATTGATTTGTTTCTATTATGGATACATGTTGGTTTGTATCTCTGAGCTATATATGCCTCAAACTGAACCATACAATGATTGAACATACCTAAATTCTTTTGGTGGTAATTAATGATCACAAATATTTCACGAACGCAACACTTGATCTTGATATGTACCGTTTGATTACCATGATAAGGCTACCGTACCGTCACTGGTCTTGATTTGGTAATTGAGAGAGAGAGAGAGAGAGAGAGAGAGAGAGAGAGAGAGAGAGAGAGAGAGAGAGAGAGAGAGAGAGAGCAAACTAC
>BPLS01000160.1:151502-225816 GCA_019656275.1 Rhododendron kiyosumense
AGAGAGTAAAACAGAGTCTGGATGGAAGAAAAAGGTTTGAATGCAACGTGAGGGATGAGAATGATGGTGCGGCTAGGGTTTCCAAAAAAATGCCATTTATGATAGCCCTCGGATGAATTAGGTATTTACAAAAATGCCTTCTGTAGGATGAATGGTAGAGATTTATGTAGACATGAGGATAAATCTAGAGCGTTGGTTGTCTTTGGGATTCAAACACAGCTCTGTTTTATTATATAGATGTTAATTAATGATGATGTGTATATATATGCATTTTGAATCATTTGTGCCGTACATACGTACGTGGGGTTGGAAGTATTAATTGATCGAGCTCTATATATGTCTCGTATTAATTGATCGAGCTCTATAAATGTCTCGTAAATAGTAGAAACAAATATCTCTTGTCAAATACTCTAAAATGCATGTGGGTAAATATGTGATCCGCGTTCGTATATGCAACCGTAACACGAGCATTAATTGCTGCATCTATAAGTCAAGCTATAGGTAGTCTGGTCTCGACTCGCTGCATTGAAAAAGGAATATTTTTTCATTCTTTAAGTTTGAGTTCTGTTCATGAGGTACGCAGAAGAAAATAAGATTGGTCCTTCAACAATTACTAGTTGAGATGTGTCTACGCTTGGTGGGACACTATATATGAGTTAATTAAAACAAAACATGATGTAATATTCATTATTAGAGGTGCAAACAATTGCTGATCTTGAGCTCGAACTCGGCTCGTTTGTAATTAAATAAGTCGAGCTCGGTTCATTTACTAGACGATCTGAGTCTATACAAATTACTCGTGCTTTAAAGTGTCGAGTTTGGCTCATTTACTACCTGAGTCTAAAACTCGAGCAAGAGCTCGGTTCAATTATTAAACGAGCCGAGACTCTACCTGCTTAGGAGAGCTCGATTCATTTGCAGCCATAATCATGATTGCATTAGTCTGACGTTTAATCCATTATGAAATTGAAAAGTGGGAAACGCTAGCTAGTTAAACCAATTAGATGGAAGTGATTCAGACGTACGTAACGGCGGGATCCACCGGAAAAGAAACATGTCCATACCTGATAGGCTGATACATACCTTTTAGTATGGAGTATATACTAATCACATAGTTAATTTGTAAAATTACAATAAAAACAAAGTCAACTGCCTTAGATTGGATGAAACGTATATGAGTGGGAATTAATTTGGTTGGCTGACGTTTGATTCGCAAATACTCCTAGAATCTATCGATTTTAGTGGCATCATCATCAGGCATGCATATAAATCTAGATACACTCCTATCCAGTGGCGAAATCAGAATTTTAAATTCGAAGGGGCCAGTTTAATAGATATAGAAGTATTTTTTATCGGAACATAAACTTATTATATCATAAGGTTTTTACTTTCTAATACATTAGTATTACATTTATACATTGAAATGATTCTAGTCTAATGCAATTAAAGTTTTCAATAATTTTATTTTATTTCGTTAGGTTACTAATTCAACTGTCATGTGATTATTTTCTATTCATGAAAGAAATTGAGAAATGAGAATGTAAGATAACCGATTTTTTTATCAAATCAAACTAAAATTATTAAGATTATAAATAGTTATACACGAATAATTATCAATAATATTCAAATTCAGGTATATGAAAAACAAAAATTTTAAATCTCAAATGCTTGGGGAGCTGGGGGCGGGGATAGATCCGCCACTGCTCTTACCTACCACTCCTCTCTCACATATGTATGAAGCTCATCCCATAATTAAATGTGTGGGACCGACACATATATGAGAGATGAATGGTCGGGGTGTGATCGGTAGGGAGAGTATATCCCATACATATAGTATATCTGTAGAAGCCGTCTAGCCAATAAATTGGTGGTTCTGTTGTACGTCCTCCATTAGTAACATTCACTCCACCAACCTACTCGATCTCTTGAGATTCTCTTCCACTATTAATCCGGAAAGTGACTAATTGGTTAATTAGTAATGATCGATACTCTTTCTAATCTGCCGATCGAGGAAGTCATTAATTACCATTCCAATTCTATTTCTAAATTATGAATGATAAGTGGCAGTACCGAATGTGCTCAAGCATTAGCGAATAGCCTTTACCATCCACTATAAATATATATTTATTATTATTACAAGAGAGAAAGATGTTAGTGTATGGGTTAAATTTAGCAAATGTCAAAAGCATTGGTGCCCAAACCTCCAGCCATCTCAAAGTATTGGCGGCCCACCTACAGAGCTTCTAGCCACCCAAATCCAATGGAGGACCTCTCCCATTAAAATTACTATTCCCTAATTTAATTAAGTTCTTAGACCTTCTTAAAAATTTAGCCATTGGGATTTCTAGATGGAGGAAGTTATTAAATAAAGCATTTTTTAGATGGCCCATAAAACTTCCTATGAGTTTATTTTACCTAACTAAAGATTTAACTATGTGAAATGAGACCCATTTTTTCCCCAATGTAGATATATAATACTTTAACATCTTCAATTTTGGTATCTCCATAGTGGATCCCTGAAAGAACAAAAAGCATTAGCCTTTGGAGCAAACTCTTTAAAATATTTTTGTTATATCACAAAAAGTGTTAAAAGTGAGGTCCTTAGAGGTTTGTTAGGTGGAGGGTTAAAAAAAAATACTCCATTTGACACTTCTAGGTGTTTTTTAGTGTTGGTTTGAAGTACAAAATATAATTAAATTGAGACCCACTGTTCTCCTTTTTTTTCTCTTCTCTCTCTTTTATCTCCACCACTTTCTTGGCAAGGCTAGACAAACCTTGTCCTCGTATTATTTCCTCACAGTCTCTCTTCTTTTTCTCCCTACAAGCTTTTAGCCGCAGCTGCCAATGATAAATCCTAACATTGAGAAAAAAAAATTTATTTTGATTTTGATTTTTATTTTTATGTAGTGAGCCCTCTAAAGTGTTCAGATGGAGCAACTCATGAATGCAAAATGAAGGACTAAAAATGCTTAATGCAAAGAGCCAAATGTGGATGCTTCCAGGGGCAACTAACTAAGCACAGGCCGATAGTAGACCACGCACGAACTAAAGAAGGCCCGAATTTAGGCCCAGTCAGTCCATTGTAGCAAATTACTAGTACAGTACATGGGTAATTCGGCAGCAGAACACAAACTAAACAGCCCAGTGCTAAACTGGGACTAATATAAAGGAGGCCCAACTTAAATCGGCCTAATAGCTACCTGCATTCGGGTCGTGGTGAAGAAGTCTTGAACAAGAGTTTTTTTGGTACACAAGTCTTGAAGAAGAGTTAGATGGTGTTCCAGTTTTGTAAAAAATGAAGTTTTAAAAAAAAAAATTAACAAAAAAACTGCAAAAAAAAAACAGTTTTGGTAAAAACAGTTTTCTTAAAATAAAAAAAAAAGAGTTTTGAAAATTACAGTTTTTGCAAAAAAACAAAAACTGTTTTTAAAAGTATTTTTTTCTTAGAAACATGTTGAAAATGGGAGAGAGAGTTTTTTTGTAATAATCGTGTACTTGATTGAGAAAATGTGGGATAACTAAATTTGGTTATTGGCAAAAATTGCTAGTTTTAATTATCTAATGACCAAATTTAATGAGTTGCTAAGTTTGGTTATTCCACTATGAGCTCCTTTTTGAGCAAATGTTGCTAACCTTAGCAACCTCGTTGCATCCTCAAGTACTGTTATTGCATGCAGGTGGACGGCTGAGTGTTATTACTTGTTGCAGTTGGTTGTTGGCTTGTTGCAAGGCTCGAGAGCACAGTAATTAGTTGGGGAATTTTGTGCTCCTCCTTTATGGAATGATGACAAAGCCTCGTTTACCCTTAGGCTCCGTTTCTTTGGGAGCCAGATCCCCTGTACTACTTACCCTGTCCGACTCTCCTATCCGAATCTTCTACATGCGACACGTGTTCACTCCTTATTTCCCCTCTTCACAGCGTTAAACTCTTAACTCCATTCCAATTCCCTTTTACGTTCCCCCTCCCCCTGTCCGAGAAACTATTCCCCTGTCCCACCCCTCTGTTTTGCACGATGTTTTTCTTTGCACCAACCATACTATAAAAATAGGAGTACAACCAAACATTAAGACCAAAAAACGTAGAATTTGAAAAATCAAAGTGATAAGTTAGATTGGCTCCATCCTAATTTACTTGAGTAATGCTTCCCACACATATTTTTGTATACATATCATGTACATATATTTTTGTGGGGCTCATATCGGAGTCCTACAAAATGATCCGAACCGCTCATCTTTTTAAAATATTTTTTGGAGGGTTCCTATAAAATATCAGCTCCAATGGATATCGGTAAGAATTTTCTCAGAAATCGTAGGGCAAATTCTGTTTTGCAGGGCTGTCAAGATTAGAAGTGAATGTAGTAGTTATGATGAGTTTTTTTTTTTTTTTGGTTGTGATTGGCAGGGCTGTCAAGATTAAAAGTGAATGTAGTGGTTATGATCTTTATTTTATTATGCTAATTGCCAAAAGTGAGCCTTTTGTGATGTGCTACCACGTCCTAATTTAATTGTCCTTTTTAGAAATTCGTGTCACTTTTCAATTAATTATATTAATGTTTTAAGTGATTTTGAAAACATTGTATTATGAACAAATCAAGATTTATCAAACAATATCCATATTGGATATAAAATTCATTACCAATTTAAAGATATGATCAATTTTTTTTATCCAGTTAGAATAGAACTAAGACAAGTAAATTCAACCGTGCTACTTGCATAGATTTTTGTACACATATAATGCACATACATTTTTGTGGGGCCCATTTCGAGTCCCACAAAAATAATCCGAACCGCTTATCTTTTTTTAAAATATTATTTCAAGGGTTTCTGTAAAAAGCCAATATTGATCTTGAATTCTGTATTGCTAATACCTCTTAAGGGCCAGATTGTTCATCCCATGGGACTACCAATCCAAATCAATTTTTGAAACCAAACAAAATATTACTAATACCATCACTTTAGCAATCTAATTCCAACCTCTAATCCGTTTATCAAACGGGGCCTAGCTAAGTTATAAAAAGTGTTAACATGTAGTTCTAGTTTTAACACTTATTGTGAATGTACATATAGCATGTTAAACTTGTATTGGTTGGATAGTGGTTTACTTGGTGGTATTTGTTTTTACTCAATAAAGCATGAGTTATTTTTCTAAAGCAAAACTTACTAACAATGCTAAAGTACAGTAGATCTTAATTTTGACATTGATTCATCAACCGTTATCCGGTTACGGTAATTCAAGTGAAGAATCGGATCCTCTCATTTGATCAAAACGGCGCTCATCACGATCTTAATTATTTTGAGGATCTTGACCGTTAAATTTAAACATCTCCATTGTAAGCCAATCATATAGGAGATGGAGTTAGTCAGGTCATCAATAAGTGTACATGTGATTGAATAGTACTTCTGTGTAATGTCTCATTTTTCCATGAATGGAAAAGAAAAGAAAAGAGAAGAGTCGTTCAGATGACTCGTTTTATTATGGTGGCTCCATGAATAGACCCATATATTCTACATGTGAATGTCTTTTCTTCCCTGAAGGAATTGAAGCAATAACACGTGACGTGACCATCCTGTTGAGTTCTACTCGATCCAGTATGCCTAGCCCATCCATTTTTGCATGCACTCGTCCTTTTCTGATAATGGTCCATTCAACATGATGAAATTGATCGCAAGTCAAGTATTGCATTCAATTGGAGGAGTACGTCCTTTGAGTTTCAGGTCCACAAAACAGGATGTGGTGGGTTCACTCATTTAAACTATATATTTATTAATTCTATTATTACCGGCCAGTTAAATGGTGGTACAAAAATAAGACCTTTCCGTTAATTTAAATCAATTAAAAATATACATTGTTACGAATTTTTAGACAAATTATTTTCTTCACAAAAATTAACTAAAATACCATTCAGCAAAAATAACTTTGCTATTGCCATTAGCATTTAATCCATTTAGTATAGCAAAAACGCAACACTACTTTGTTTCAAATCAACATTCGCGTGTCCAACCCAAGGATGTTTTAAATCATAAGGTAAGCAACTGTCTATAATAATAGCTACAAGGTTACCTCCATATCTCAATCTAAATCATTGATCCAAATTTTGCATCTCATTGACTTGGTAAAGAATAATTTGTCTTTGAAATGCCATATATTTTTCGGAAGTCAATGATGCATGTGTATTTCAATCAACGAATCGGATGACTTTTATATTTCAGACTTAAGCCGTCAATTCCATTGAAATATAATACAATTAGATTGATCAAGTTGGTTTTAAACATGTAATTTTTTATTTTGGCTCAGCAACATGTAAATTCTTATGTGTGTTTTTAAACTATTCGAGCTAATGTTATAAGCGCGGGTGGAACCTACAAAATCGAGCTCGAAATGGTCTTGAGAGATGGGGCAAATGTAATTGTAAATTGTGTTTACTAGGAAAGTCTTTTTTTGGTTAATTGAAAGTGCATGCACGAAGAAATTAAACATTGACAAGTCAATATATGGTATTCAATCCCCCATAGAATCCGCTTACAACAAATTAACAATACAACTAGAAATAAGAAGATAGATATGAAATCTCCAAACGGAAATATGCACATCTTTTGTCAACGCGTCCACCCGTTGATTTGCATTATAGTGGACATGCTTGATATTCAAGACTTCAAATCTCTCTATGAATAACCTGTCGTCATAAATAATGTTGCTAAGAGGGTGATAATCTTGAGCAACAAGTTGCGTGAGAACCAGATCGCATCCACTTCTATATCCAATTTCTTTCTTTATATTCTTCGGAAGAGCAAGCTATAAAATTTGTCCCTCAGTGCCCAGAACTCGATCGAGTATAGTGCTAGCTAGAAGTTGACCTCTTCAAGGAATAGTTTAGATTGGATAGATTCCTTTGGAAAGTCATTTATTACTATTGAACACATGTATTCCTTGCACGATATTCTCGACAAGTCTAATGATAGAGATTAGCTAACTTTTTAATTTTTTTTGATCGGCGAGATTGGCTAACTTACCAGTGGTTGCAACGTCACCGGACTTTACACTAAAAAAAGCAAAATTCTCAATTACTGGACTACTAAAAACACAGGAGGGTTTTTGGTTTTCACTTTTCATCACCGGCCACCTACCTTTTTGCACCTACTAATTAACAAGTCAAGCATTTTAGGTTAAGCCACGATCAACTGCTTTTATCCCAAATTTCTTTGGAGGGTCATTCATTCTATTGCCTTATCAACTGAAATGGAAGTGCTATAAGTCTTTCAATTCTCTTTTACCTCATTTGGCATGTTGCGTGTTAAGTTAGTTTTTTAATAGGATTCTTGTCCCGAATTTAATTGGGCTTCTATATGGTGGACAATGACAAATCGACAATGGAGCTTTAGGCTTCGTTCCGGAACGCAAAATAAGTACTTTTTTTTAAGAAAGCAATTTCAAGCTAAAAAATGATGGGTTTATTGAAATCTAAAAATATGCAATATAGATCTTGTTTGAAAAATCTCATTGAGATATATTTAATATGGTGTAAAAAAAATTGAAATATTATTTTTCATTTATATTATTTTTTGAGTTTGAAAATATGAAATAAGTACTTATTTTTTAAGAAGGTGTTCTAAAACGGGCTCTTAGTGAATAGCGAAGATGCGTGTATAATTTGGTGTAAATCTATGATGATTCCCTTATGGTAATTGGTGCAGCTTAAAAGAAGCCCCTCTCGTTAAAAACAATGTGAAAAGTGGATATTATTATTTAGGAGATAAAGTAAAAGGGTAAGGTTAAGGATTTGAGATATGGTGTAGTAATCAGGTGGGCCATAGTTTAGCCAGAGAATATGACACATAATAATAATACTAAGGTACTAGAAGCAAGCATTTGACTATTTAGCGTCCAATGCGTCATTTTCTCTGTACCATAACACCGCCAGCTAGCTGCCCACCGGATGCCACAGAATAGAGAGATGAGAGAGAAGAGAACAACACTTTGTCATGTCCTCTCTCTCTCTCTTTTTGAGCAACAAGTCATGTGAATTATGGAAGAAGCCAACGAAGAGCAGAGGAAATACTACCTCCACTACCCACCTTGTCAGTGTTTTACTACTCCCCCCCTCCACCCCCATCATATCATATCATATGCTCTACATAACAGATCTATTGACTATTTAATACAAGCAACAATCATACATACTTTCTCTCTCTCTCTCTCTCTTTCTCTCTCTCAGGTTGATTTCGTAAAATCCACAACAAGCTCCGTGCGTGCCTTTGCATCTACTGCACCTCTCTATCTCTAATCCTGTCCACACTCTGCCACTGCTCATCAATTCTGCATTGGAGATGGATTTGGTCCTGTATTCATAGGTATGAATCGAAGTCTGAGGGAATCTTTAACCGGCGGGAGGAATATTCCGGCGGGAATGGAGCACCGGCGTGGTCTGAGTTTCAACGGAGGAATGCCCAAGGAAACCGACGAGAATTTGGATCTCTTCTCTAGGAACCGCCGCAGTCTCTCCGTCGCATCTTCCGACGAATCAGACGGTACCACTCTCTTTCACCTCAATTTCCTTTTCGTTTCTTCATTCTGCTCTTTCCGTAGACCGATATACCTTCCTGAATTGTCATATGTCCCGTCTTAATTGGAGTATGCAATAGGATCACGGATTGAAAAATTATTGATTTTCTGGAATTGGATTTCGATGTGATCAATGATGTATCGGAACTTTGGATGCCAAAAGTTATCTGTTGAGTGAATTAACATTAGTTTTTCATTTGTTCTTTTGGTTCTTCGGTTTTTTTTTGTTTTTTCAATTGGAATGGGTTAAGTGTAGATTCCTTAGATGGGTTTCGCGTATGGATTGCAGTTTCGGTGAAGTTGGGGAGACTTTCAGTCGGGCCAGCGAAATTGGCCAAGAGTGGAATGGATGATCTACTGTCAGCGGCAGATGGAGGAAAGCATGATTATGATTGGTAACATCCCGCACATGTTATTAAATAGTTGGCAAATTCAATCGTTTGGTTTTGATCAATCTTAGCCCAATGATTATGAATTACTTTTGTTTAATTAAATATTAAGCACGGTACACTGGTAAAATAGAATCTTGAATCGCGGATCTGTGCAAAGTCGATGATACTATCATAATGTCATTAAACTGCAACATGAACGTTTTGCTTGATTTAAGTTCTTTGAACAACTCATTTCCATCTCCAATAACAGAGAGATCACATTGAGTTAAACCGATGGATACTAGGAAGCCACTTTTATTCCAGAGTTCCAACTGCCAACACTTTTATTAGCAAGCCAGTTGTGTTCTGCCTTGAATTATTTACTGAAAGGCTGGGAGAGCCAACGCTTGTGTAAGGAATAGGATAGGGGACCATGTCCAGTTGTCCACTAGCATGTCTCACCATGTTCTCTGTTACTATTTATGTTTTTTTTTGTTTTAGATTTTAAGCCTGTGCATTTTTTGTCCTTTTTCTCCTTTTGTCTGTTGATATTGTCAATTAGAGAACCTTGCTCGGCATGCACATTCTTTTGTCCCTTGATTTGGAAGCAGTCATTTTTGTGCTGATACGAAGTTAGCTTTTGAGATATTTGTATGAGTAAATGTGCTTGCCCGTTGTGCTATTTTAATTGGCAAACCTAATGCACATCCAGTCTTCCCAAATTGTCACTCCAAAACTAGCAATAAATAACGGCAATTTGTGCTAAATGGACAGCTGTTTGTTAGAACCGCATGAATATGTTTGTTCGATGCATTTATTTACTGTCTTGTGGTGTCAGAAACTGACCCGTTGTTGGAGATGTTATACCATGATCTGCATTTCTGTAATTCTGTCGCAAATTTTGCTTTTGCTGCAGAAGAACTTCTATGATCCAAACAGCCTCTTTTTTCCCTGGATTTGACGGACTTCACCAATATTTTATTTTATTTTTTTGGATAAAAACAAAAGACCAGTGAAATATATGTGGATCTTAAAAAGAGATAGATATCAATCATCCCCTGTTTGTGTAGTTTGTATCTCTTGTTATTCTGTTACTTTTTACTATCAAACAGCATGTTCTTCAGGAGATAGATGTACAATTGTACACCCTTTTGGCTTTTCTGCCTTGTCCTAATGCTTCTGGGTGTTCAGTGAGCATTGTTTTGCCTTGCACATTGAAGCACTATGTCAAAAAAAATTTTGGTACACTGAAGCACATCTCCTCGTGCATCTTTTGACATTGTTAAAACTAGGTGACCCAATAGAGATATGAAATATACAAGTTTAAGCTAGATGTCATTTTGTTTCTGGAACTTCGTCAATTCTATAAAATATTGCTTGGACTTTGATAGTTGCTTTGGTGAAACTTTACTGTAATATCAAGAGACTGTTCGTTGTCGCTTTCTGGTTTATTGTTGTACCATTTTGTGTTCATAGGCTGCTTACTCCTCCTGGAACTCCTATTTTTCCTTCGTCGGATAGAACCGAGTCTCAACCACCCTCAGCGGCTCCAAGAAGCAGTTCATTGGCTAGATCAGTTTCTACAAATAAGACTTCAAGGGTAAGATTCATATTTTCTTTCTATAAAGGAGTAATGTCCCTCTGTTCAAATATTGCTTGTGCATCTGTGGTGCATTTGCCTTACCTTGGTTTCATTATCATATGATGCATAAGGTTCTGTTTGGATCTTAGATTGTGGATCCTCTCCACGGCACTCGACTTTTGCGCTTGACTTGAATATAGTTTCTTCTTTCTTGCTCTTCCAAAAGATCCAAGCATGTTATAATTATTTCTTTTGGTATACCTTTTGCATTCAAAGACCTATGGTGGTGAATAGTCAGGACATTCTTTTTGTCAAACTCAGCAAAATCAACAAAATGGATTAGGTTTTGGCTGGGGGTTTGGTCCACCAAGGTACCATATAAAGTCCCCTTGGATAATTTGTATGCTGGCCTAGGTTGCTTCTGTACATTTCTATTTTTGGGCCGCAAGCCAACCTTGCTGAACAAAGCACCGTCTGCCACCTGGGTTTACCCGCATAAATTAAGCCATGGCTCACCACTCACCAGCATAAATTGTAAGCCTAGCAACTCATCTACTTAAAATAATTGAGGTCTGTCTTATTTCAGTATTTTCTTTGCAACCATCTAATTCAGCATAGATCTTTTATCAATAATGACTTGTCATCTTAAAAATTTGTGTGGGTGCTAGAGATTTTAATGAACAACCTTCACACTTTCAGCTTTCAGTGTCCCAATCAGAGAACAATCATCCATCGAGACCAGTCAGAAGCAACTCAGTGACTCGCCCTTCAATCTCAACTAGTCAATATAATACCTCCTCAAATAAATCAACCTCAGTCCTCAACACCAGCTCGGCTTCAGTCTCATCTTACATAAGACCGTCCTCCCCTGCTACTCGTTCCTCAATCTCCTCCTCTACTGCAAGACCCTCCACGCCTTCATCTCGCTCCTCAATGTCCTCATCTACTGCGAGACCTTCCACCCCATCAGCCCGTCCGGTGACATCCAGACCCTCAACTCCTTCTAAAGCTCGTCCATCGCCCACCACCTCTTCCATCGAGAGAACGAGACCATCCCCAAATTCAAGACCCTCAACTCCAAATTCAAGGCCCTCAATTCCTGCAAACTTGAATACCCCAGCCACAAGGTCAGCTTCCCGCCCATCAACACCTACTCGTCGGAATTCAGCACCTTCTTTATCTCCATCAACAACACCTTTGTCTCCAGAAGCAGGACTTTCAACATCTGTTGGGCGGATGCCATCTAATGGGCGCAATGCAGCAACGTTATCCCGGCCTAGCTCCCCTAGTCCACGAGTTCGGCCTCTGCCTCAGCCGATGATTCTTCCTGATTTTTCACTTGAGACACCACCAAACCTGCGAACAACATTGCCGGACAGGCCGCTTTCTGCTGGTAGGTCCAGACCAGGTGCCGCTCTGACTGTCAAGGGGAATGTTGAAACCCCCACTCCCACAAATGTGCCTAGAAGACAACCATCACCCATTGTTTCTAGGGGAAGAATCATGGAATCTCCTGGAAAGGGGCGTTTGCACGCTGTTTCACAAGTCATTGATACAATGGAGTCTCGTAAGGCATCGTATGTTCCAGAGTTATCAATGCGGAAACCAATAAAACCTTCAGCAACATCCACTGAGAGCTCTGGATTTGGGAGGAATATCTCAAAGAAATCGCTGGACATGGCTATCAGACATATGGTATGCACACTCTTCCATCCCTACTTTATATCAAAATTATTGGTTTCATATCAAAATGCATAGTCTGATATGTCTGCAATTTCATTGTATGAAAATGCATCCTTCTAGATGTCTTCAATTTCAGTATATAGACTCCATTTTGTTTGCGTGTTTAAATTCAAAAATATTCATCCAAAATTGACCATTGTCTTTTAATTGTATCATTAACCATCATTTATTTAATGTTTGGAGCATCTTGTGGTCATCTTGATGCAATATAAATGCAACTATTTCCATCATAATCATCCACTTTGGAAGTTTAGTTAGAGTCACACAATTTGTAATCAATCAATCTCGTTTGGTAACTATTCAAGCTTTGCCATGTTACATAAGATTGACGGTTGGCTTCTTTACAATAAATTAAGATTGATTTATTGATTAGAGCTTGGGCAAAATAAATTAAGATTGATGAGCAGGCTTCTTTACACATCTAAATGGCAGGAAATTTACCATCAAATGTGGGCTTCAATAAATTTTTAGGTGTATGCTTTAGTATTTCCGATCAATCTTGAATGTGTTTCCATTATACTCATAGGACATTAGAAATGGAACCGGTGGCATTCGCCCTCTTTCTGGAACCACACGCTTCCCTCAGAGCATTCGGTCTGCTAATCCAAAAAACCAACCTGGTCGTGCTTTAAGTGCTTCAGCTTCTGTCAATGGGAACCTGCCTGTCAGCAATAATGGTTTCATTTCAGAAGATAAAGACTATAAAAATAGGTCTCCCGAAAATGGAACGAAAGAAGTGAATTACCGACTTGCGAAACTCAGTGAAATGGACATTTATGAGAGCTCCCGGTATGACACAATTCTGCTCAAGGAAGACTTGAAGAACACAAACTGGCTGCATAGTTTTGATGGTAAGTCTGATCAAGGACCCCTCTTTGATAACGGATTTGAGCCCCTGCCTGAACCTTTTGACCCCTTATAACCTCTGTGAAGTAATTGTCCTTCATGTTATTTCTTTTTTCAAAATTATTTTTAGATTTATTTGTTCGGTTTTTAAGAACGGTGTCTTTTGGTTGCGCCATGTTTACAAGGTAATAGGGTTACTGTACTATACATTGTTGGTCTCTATAGGCTGTTTCCTCAACAATGAGAGTGAAGAACAGCCTATGTTCTGTATCGAGGAAAAGATTGGCATTCTACTGATTGTTAATTTGTTATGCATATATGTTTTCGTTGAAACTCAGGATGAACTTTATGAGTTTATCTGGCTTGTACCAAAATTAAAGAACCAATTTACCAAGAAATGATCCAATGCCCTTGGATACCGCCACATGATGCCTCATACCCATTTTCCACAACACAGTAGGTGTGTGCCCAAGACAATTGTGTAAGCGGCACCCCAATGTTTGGTGGAAAAGGGGTGTGGGGCAATAATCTCTCCCAATTTCCCTCCGTTCTTTAGTTTGTTCTCTGTTTGGTTGATATCTGTATGTTGGAAAGGAAGGAAAAGAAAATAGTTTAAAAATCTTTTGACTAGCATCCCTGATCTTACTATTTTTTCTGTCTGGATAATAAAGAATACTAAGAATGGCTAGCCAAGTTGAGGAGAACCAAAAATACTGGGAGTTTGATTTTTTTTTTTTTATAATAAGAAAGTAAACTCGATTTGTATATAAGCAAAACATAGTACAGGGAGTTTGATTTGAATAAAGAGCAAAGTTATCTGCCGACTTATAAGTTATTGGATGTGGACAAGTACTATTCCACCACATAGGAAGGTCAAACAGGATATATATATGTTTGCCTCGAAATAGTATTGGCTCAGGAAGGTCAAACATCTAGTCCAAATGTTAGCCCGGCCCTAGGCCCTACCCGATTTCTATGGGTAGGACTTGAGGCAAATTACATGCGTCTCAATTAACGAATATGTGATTATGTAACGGATGTTGATTGAATGTACTTAATAAAATCATTGACCAAGATCAATGACATACGAGCAACATTGATTGAATTTATTTTAAAAATCACTGAACTTGATAATGACATATGGGCAACATTATAGTTGTATCAAAATCAATCAGTATAATAAAATAATTGCAATTACGAAGTCAGATAAACTTTTTAGAAATTGCCTCACGAGGAAAGTTCCAAGAAAATGCCCAAAATAGCCCAAGCCAGAATTTGTTAGGGCCACGAGCTGGACCTGGCCCAGTCAAATTTTTGTTGGAGCTTGATGGGCTTGGATTGGGCCAACCCGAGCCCAATTATTTAAGGGCCGGGTCGGACTAGGCCAAATTTACGCTTATATAACCATGTTATACTATTGTAGGAGTATTTTGTTTGATGAGTGTGAGGAGATTTATAGTACTAACTTGAAACCCTTGGTTATAATCCGGACAGACATACCAGAGCTTTGCTGATCTCCCAAAAGTGTGTGTGGGGAGAGACAGAATCGTTTAAAAATGCAATCTAACCTAACCCCCTCATCCGATTCCTCATACAAGGGTTATCAATCAAACATTAAATTGGAGGATATTAAACGCTGGGCTTTTCAAAAGAATTGAAGTTTCAATTGGGTCTGTCCGCCGAGAACAAAATAGTGTAACTCATTGGATGGCTGTTAAGTTTAATGGTAGATCTAGTTTTAATTTAGAGGTTGTATTCCGCCAGGACTTGCTAATCTTCTTAGGAAAGATTTTCCATCTTGATTTATTGTAATCAATGTTTGACTTGTAAATAAAAAAATTAAAAAATCAAACATTAAACAAGCATGGATGCGACCTTCTTCTCTTTCAGCTAAATCTGCGCCCCCGCCCCGCCCGAGTATTCCTCAAACCAGCTGGCGTTCCATACTCCAATCAATTGATTAATATATATAGCTTCAAGATGCACCCACACTCATATGGTTCCGTTTTTCAAGATTCCCTCATTAATTTACATGACAAAAATACTACCACTACTACTACATACTCTCTTTTTTTAACTCGGGTTCGAATTTTCTCCGGTTCAAGTTTTGGACTAGACGAGAGAATTCAAATTTTGATTGTCTATTTCTGCAATTAATGGTTCGGATTGCAACAATGAATGATCCAGATTTAGATTGTTCCGTCTAATCCAAATTAAGGACCGGAGAGAATCCAAGTCCTTTCAACTACTACTATACTTGTAGTTACATATTTAGGCATACTCTAAGATTGATGCGACTTTGAAACCCATAATGGTTGGTGGTAAGCCAAAAGAGTGGAGTAATATTCAATGTTTTCTTGTTTTATTCTTTCTACAATATTTTCCTTTCTGCTTAGTTGCTTGCTTTGGGAAAACTTGTGAGATTGGGAAATGCAGTGGCCGACCAGTTTCGTTGTTGGATTGGATTACCTGCCCTGCTCTACCCTAAGCAATTTTCGGTCAATGGATGTAACAAGTTTATGATCATTTATAGCTACAAGTAATTACTAGTAAGTTGAACAAATAAAAGGAAATTGCATGTTTGTTTAATTCTGGCATCAATTAAGTTCATCGATCCAGTCCTACAAGCATTGCTTTTAGGCTTTAGCAAAGAATTGTTCCCACCAAAGTGGGTGATCAGCATGATTTTGGAATGATCTTCATATATAGACTGTTAACGTTTAATTTCCTGCGATATAGGCACGCAGTTTAACAAATCCTAACCACTCTACTTTTAGTCAACCATCTCAGTATTAATTCATTGGCAAGGCATTCCTACGTACACTCAAGTTTGACTTCATCATATCATACTCCCTCCGTTCATTTTTAAGTGTCCTGCTTCGTAATTCTAACTTATTAAAAAGATATCATCATTATACATTTTGCATCAACTTTTTCCTCCACTTTCCGTACTTACCCATCATCATTACACTTTTACTTACTAACTTTTTAAAATGGAATATACTTTTAAGGACAAAATAGATAATGCACCAACTTTTACCCAATAACTTTACAAAATGGACACTTATTAAGGGACAGCCCAAAATGAAATACCGGACTCTAAAAAAGGGACGGAAGAAGTATTTACGTACTACTGTATTCGATAAGGACTCAAACAATGAATAAATGGACCCAAAGGGGTTGGGACTTCAAAATTTGCTAGCTCCCTTTTAAGATATTAGATTTGAAATCCTTATGTGTTATTAACTCTTTTGGGGTCAGTTAATACAGAGCTTTACTCCGATTTTAATTGAGTTCGTTGAAAGTTAACGGTAAAATTAAACCCCATGATTAATTGAGATGTGCGTACACTGGTCCAGATCCCAAAGTTATCAAAATGAATAAGATGCCTTTTAAATATAGGAGGAAAGATGTGTCCTATGATCTCATCGCAGAGCTATATTCATTTTTAATTAAACACGATTTTTGGAATCATTTTCAAATTGGTGATGTAAGAGAAAATCAAAGGGTGCCCAAATATATGCTGAAATGGGATCAGACTCTTGTATGGAGAAAGTCTAGAGGAGTACGGGTTCGTAGCAAATAAAATAGAAAAGTCATTTGGTTGGAGTACGGGTTCCTAGCAAATAAAGATGTTTATATAAGGTATATACATACTCGACATAATATCAACTCTTGTGGAGGTAAGTTGTCCACATTTTATACAGAAAGTCTACAACCATCGCATGTTCTGGGCCCCGCAAGGATGATCCGAGCCGTTTAATAATTTAAAAAAAAAAAATCAAGTGGGCTCGCGGAACATCAGCTCGATCCGATATATATAGGTGTTCAGATCAAACTTCTCATTTTTTTGTACACCAGACAACCAATCTTTCCATTTTTTTCGATTTTCCAAAGATGAGAAGCTTGATCCGAGCACCTACATGGCTACATATATCGGATTGAGTTAATGTTCCACGATGTCCACTCAGTTTGTTTTTTATTTTTTTAAAATTATTGAACGGCTCAAATCATCCGTGCAGGACCCGAAGTGAGCCTCACACGGCATGCAGTAGCCGACCACCACATTTTTTGCGCGGTGGCTGTAGCACTGCTCCATTTTATATGGGCTCTTTACTAATTGATGGTGAGATTGGTCTTCTTAAAATAATTTGAGGTACACATGAATAGACACCTAAGTTATGGAGTAAAAGTAAACAAAATAGGACAGAGAGTACAAAGAAATTTCCTAGGAAAAATGAAACACTATTGGCCCCTGTGGAGACTCCAGAAATATACAGAAACATGCATTTACATTAATGAAATATTTTGTAATATATTTTAAACAAATCACGTAAGGGTATCAACAATGCTATAATCAAAAATTGATAATCAAAAGATGCCACATCAGCTTTTAATTATTCATTAAAGAGATTGCTAAGTCTAGCAATGTAGATGTCTACAATGGTATAATCAAAATTGGATAACCAAAACTTGTCACATCATATTTTCAAACTACAAAAAATTAAAAACCGTGAATAATAAAAAACAATTTTTCTAAAAATAGTTTTGAAACTAATAAAAACTATTTACTAGAAATAGAAAATAGTTTTTGAAATTTTTTTTTTGGAAAAAACTATTTTCTAAAAAAAATTAATTTTTTAGTAAAATTTTTTTTTTTCCAAAATATTGTTCGAAAAGAAAGAAAGAGAGGAAAAGGGAAGACAGACCAATTTTGTATAATAATTGGTGTATTTGATTGAGAATATATAGGGTCTATTAAATTTGGTTATTGTCAAAAGGTTGCTAATTTTGGTTATCCAAAGTCCAAAATTTGATTATTTTTAAGGAGGTTGTTAAATTTGATTATAGCATTGTGAGCCATATTTTACACTAACATTGTTAATTTTAAAAATCTTTCACTTTTGATTATAGCATTGTGGATACTCTAATAAAAGCTCAACTTCGATCCACATTTGAAACTTACTCTCCACTTTAGCAAGTGGTTGTACATGTAACAATATTGATCACTTTATGAATCCTAACAAATACTCTCCACTTTCACTTATTTTACTAGAATGTCATTCAATGTAGACCATTAGATTGAGAAGAAAAAAACTGACCGTTAGATTTAAATTTTTGCCAACCCATTTTGATTATGTACAAAAAGTAAACAATGTGGGATTTGACATTACTAATTTTAACAATTTCTAAATAGATAATCAAAAGATAATGTGATAACTTTTGGCTATCCAATTTTAATTATTATATTGTAGATGCTCTAATGGGTTCATTTTTAAACTTAGGAAAAATTTCAGTGTAGGCTGTAGGTAATTGTTTTTTTTACTGCCATGGGGTCGGCCGACTCCATAGCCAGCAACATAAGGTGGCCTCAGAATTAGGCCCATTGGTAGTAAGCGATAGGACAAATGAATAACATTTAATAGTGTGCAAATTTTTGTGCATACATCCGAACACACATGCGTCTAATAGGACTAGTATCATTCATTCAGTGCACTGTAAATCTCACAAAATAACAGCAGCGGGTTCATGTGCATAGATGGTTCCGGCCAGAAGTGCATAAATTCAAACTATCGCTAGTACTTAAATTCTAGTACTATAGGAGTACCATATAACAAAACATTTATCTGGGTCAGTCAATAGTCATCATCTTTGAAAAACTGCTGAAATGATTTGTGCTTGGAATTTTTTTACCCGAACCCAACAAGATGTCATGGACCCAGTCCAGTCCAGTCCAGTTGCGATCACATTTTTTGTTTCAGTTTTCACACACACAGTCACAGAGAGAGAGAGAGAGAGAGAGAGAGAGAGTCCTAGCTAGGGACAAAGTCATATCGAGATCTGAGTTTTCCTCCGTTTGCTTGACGAAGAAGCTGAGCATTTCGGTTCAACAAATTCGACTTCATTTTACCCTTTCGAATTCAAAGCTCTCTCTCTCTCTCTCTGGACTTGTTCCTAGTTTTCTTTTGCTTGACGTGGAAGCTGTGGAGTTTCAGTTAAATCCCCTCATTTTTAAAAGTGATTTTCAACCTTTGGAATAAACTGCTTTTTTTTTTTACTCTGTTATCGACAGCGGAATTCTCTCAAGATGGCGTAAAGGGGAGAATGCCGTTGGAGATTAGACAGGAAAAATAGCTACACCTTACATACGGAGTATTTACATTTACTCCTCCTCTGTTTCTGCTTTCTTTAAGCTTCTCTCTCTCTCTCTCTCTCTCTCTCTCTCTCTCACAGATCCTTGACATTTTTCTTCCTCCCTCACGCCAATTTAAGATCAAATAGTAGAAAATTACTCAGCCACATTCGCAGAAAACAAGGTCTCATCTCCTTGCAAGTGTTGATCGACATGTATGCTTTCTCTTCACTTCCTCACTGTGTACTAGTAATTTGCAAATGGTATCTACATTTTTCAGAATATTTGGCAATTGATTAGTGCTACACTCTGAAATTGCCAAATCAAAGTTTGTTAATTTATTTACCCAAAAAAAAAGTTTGTTAATTTACTTTCAGATTCTTCACTTTGTGATTGAACTGTTCAGTTTCCATGTAAGTGCTGATTTGAACTTCACTGTCACTCTCTCAGTAATAGCATAGCATACTAGTGTTTCAACACATCTTATTTGATTCATTAAGTTCATTCCTTAGAAATTCCTTCTTTCCATTTAGTGCATCCTTTTTCTTTAGGAAGCAGAAATATTAACACAACTAGTACAAAGGACCCAATGGTCCACTCAAATACAAGAAACAAGGCCAAAATAATTTTAACTTTAAAGTGGCAAAATCTGCTCTCGTGTTGGAATCCATCGATCTGCTTGTCAATGTGGGTGGAGAAACCATCATTTTCATCAAGCTAGAGTCTATTTCCGCCACCGTTGCGTCTGCAAGACGCCGTCACCATTGCTGGTGGAAAACCTCATGAATCCGTCTCTATAGCTGATTGGATCAAAGAGCCTCCATAAACCCAAATAACCTCTATAAACCCAAATCTTAGGCCCAGAGTCTAAAAACAATAGGGAGAACGGGAGATCTTCCTTTCATAGGGAGAAAGTCTCAACCATTACACACCCATGGAAGTAGGAGAGGAGGTCCTTTCATAGGGAGAAAGTCTCAACCATGGAAGTAGGAGAGGAGGTGGAAGGGGGAGAAAGAAAGAGTTTCTAGATAGAGGGGCTCTCAAGTCTCTCACACTACAACAAACATAGTGCATCATTTGTTATTCCTGATTTCTAGTGAAAAATATAAAGTGGCTATCATACAGTAAGGAACCATAAGAGTTGTTTTCTTTCTCTTTTAATTGTATTTACTGCTGCTTGTTTGCTTTTTTTGTATGCTCAGTTACTATTCTTCAATGGTGGAAGGAGGAAGGGGAAGATGACTAGTACGGTTTCATGGCTGTAACAGAAGAACTAGGCGAATTGCTGAAGTTGGACTAACACAATAGGCATCCCTTCCACAGGCCTAAAACCAACTCGTCCCCATGAGGCTACGCCCTGGTTTTGCAGCATTACCTTTGTTGTTGTTCCTGTTTCTCGCCTCGGAAAGTATTGCTGACCTTAGCGTAGACAAAACAGCCCTCCTTAATTTTGCTGCGGCTGTCCCCCATGGCCGAAGGCTCAACTGGAATTCTAATACACCAGTTTGCACCTCTTGGATCGGTGTCTCTTGTGACTCAAATGGCACTCGAGTAACTGTTCTCAGGCTCCCTGGTCTGGGATTCGTTGGTCAAATCCCGGTGAATACCTTTGGGAAGCTGGATGCACTCACCATCCTTAGCCTTCGAAACAACGGCTTTACCGGGAAACTTCCATCTGATGTTCTTTCCATTCCTTCCCTCCGCGATGTATACCTCGAAAATAATGACTTTTCCGGCAGTATACCGTCCTCAATCTCCCCACAACTCAACCTGCTTGACCTCTCCTTTAATTCCTTCACTGGAAGCATTCCAAACTCGATACAGAATTTGACATTTCTCACTGGATTGAATCTCCAAAATAATTCCCTGACAGGACCAATCCCCAATCTCAATCTCCCAAATCTTAACCATGTTAACTTGAGCAACAACCACCTGAATGGATCAATTCCATCTTCCCTCCAGAACTTTCCTGCTTCCTCTTTCCAAGGGAACAATATGTTATGTGGCTCGCCACTGAACCAGTGCCTCCTGAGACCCTCACCCTCTCCCTCCCCAACTTACTTGCCACCATCTCCCACCCCATTTTTCTTGCCACTTTCTCCTTCCCCTACTCCTTCCCCTACTCATTTGCCACCATCTCTTTCCCCAACCAACTCACCAACACTCCCTCAAGGAGTCGGACAAACAACCAAGAAGAAACTTACTACAGGGGCTATTATCGCTATTGCAATTGCGGGATCTGCAGTGCTTCTCCTTCCGGCTTTGATTATGGTTCTATGTTGTTTGAAGAAAAAAGATGGTGGGGCTGTTGGGAGAGCAAAGGCTTACGGTGGTGAAAGGAGTGAAAAGCCTAAGGTGGATTTCAGCAGTGCAGTGCAAGAGGCTGAGAAGAACAAGTTGGTTTTCTTTGAAGGTTACACTTGTAATTTCGATCTGGAGGACTTATTGAGGGCCTCTGCTGAAGTTATGGGAAAGGGGAGTTATGGGACAGCTTATAAGGCTATTCTGGAAGACGGAACAACAGTAATTGTGAAGCGGCTGAGGGAAGTGGTGATTACTAAAAGAGAGTTTGAACAAAATATGGAGATGGTGGGGAGTCTTGTTCACCACCCAAATGTTGTGCCCCTTCGTGCTTATTACCATTCCAAGGATGAGAAACTTCTGGTTTACGACTACATGCTGGGCGGCAGCTTGTCCGGGCACCTGCATGGTATATAATACTTGCTTTTTTTTCCTGTCTTTTTCCAATATCCAAGTTATTTTCTACCTGCAGTACTTATAAGTAGCTCTAAATAATCTTAACACATGAATCAACCATTACACCAACGCCCTTGTAAAGTCGCATACGTGCATTTGAGGAAGTCTGGCTATGTGAATACAAAAATTTCCTTAACCAAGCTTGGAGTGCAATGATGCATAATATGTTGGAGTATGGTAAGGCTGAAAGTGCCCTACTAAGCACAAATAAAACCGATGAGAACTAGTTGGCTTGCATGACAGAAGAAAGAGTACATTTGTTAGGTCATTGTTTTTGGGATGTATACTGTGATAGGAATGCATTACCATTCCATGGCTATGATTCGCAACTTTGAACAAGTGTTTCACGTGCATGTAGACATAATACAATTTACTTTATTTCTTAGAACACGTGTACACCAAGCTTGAAGTTAACTGAAAACAAGTAGATTATAATCCACTAGTCCTTGCAGGTTTTCAAAATGCAGAAACATATGCCATACAATTGAAAGAAACTCCACAGAGCGACTCCAAACTGTGCAGAATCATAATTCACTTGATGCATTTAGAATTTGAAATTTTAGAAACCCCTGATGCCTACATCTCTGCACTAATAAATACTGGTTTAGCGTTCACCTCCATAAAACAAATTATTCTTCTTGTCACATTTTTGTGTTCTAATGACTACAGGAAAATGGGAAACTGGAAATGCACTTGACTGGGCATCCAGAGTAAAGATTTGCCTTGGAGCTGCAAGGGGTGTTGCCCACATCCACTCTGCCGGTGGAGGGAAATTCATCCACGGAAACATCAAGTCCTCCAATGTCCTCCTTACCCAAGACATCAACGGCTGCATTTCTGATTTTGGCCTAGCTACTCTCATGGGCTTCCCTCCTCGCCCCAACAGAACTCCCGGTTATAGAGCCCCAGAGGTGATTGAAACAAGGAAGCCAACTCAGAAAGCGGATATTTACAGCTTTGGCGTTCTCCTCCTGGAGATGCTAACAGGAAAATCACCAGTTCAGACACCCGGGCATGATGACGCAATCGATCTCCCAAGGTGGGTCCACTCTGTAGTTAGAGAGGAATGGACAGCTGAGGTGTTTGATGTTGATCTGATGAAGTATCAAAATATTGAAGAAGAGATGGTCCAGATGCTTCAGATTGCAATGGCGTGCGTGGAAACAGTGCCGGACTTGAGGCCTAAGATGGAAGATGTGGTTAAGATGATTGAGGACATTCGACCATCTGAATCCGAGGATACCAAGCCAAGTAGCCCAGCCCCACAGACACCTTGATCGCTGTAACACTGCTGCTCCATATTCTTAGGATTTGTATTTTGCAGTTCTTTTACCTCTTTTCAGTGGTCAAATTGCATCCAAAGAATAATTAGTTCTTTCTGGCATTGATATGTATCAAAAAGGTTAGGATTTGTTCTCCTGTTTTAAGTAGTTAGCAACTACAGTACTTCTCCAATAATGCATCATTTGGAACCAGCTTCTTCTGGGGTTTTTGTTACCAAATTTGTCTTTTCGTGCATTCAACAACCACCCACTTGGCCGCGGTTACAGCACAAATGATATCCAAAAACTAAAAATTTAATATAAGGTGCACTTTATTATTTTGGTATATTTTCACTTCTACCAATACATCCCATCTTTCTATTAGGTTTGTTTATCTTCTCTCACTGCTAACTTCCGAATACAAACACAGTCGACTTATGTCTAATATACAGAAATTTACCTTCTGGCTATTTTTTGACAAGTCTGGGATGAAAAAACTTTTACGTAATGGAACAAGAAAATGACTTGGCTCCTGAAGCTTGCACAGTATCCAAATCAGAGCAATCCTTGATCATTTATCATTTCACATATATTTAGTAAAGTTCATCCAAGATTTCAGACTAGTTGTCTGTCTATTTCAATTGTACAACTACATCAGAGTACAAGGCACATAAAAAAAATGCCATGTAAAATTGAACAGCATATTCTCTCGGAGGGGGAAAAAAAATCATGTGTATCAGAAAATCAATGTCCATGAACCCATTTGGACATGTTATCACAAATGAGAAGCAGATTTTAGTCTATCTCTTGTTTACCAAATCAGCACCGCTAACATATCTAGCCATGAAAGATATAAACCGGAATGGAGCCCCAATCAGAGGAGCATCTGTGAGGGGAACATCAGTCTTTTCATCATGATGGGTGGGCGGCAACCGGGGATCCCCGATTTCTTTCTCGTCCAATGGAATCTGCACAATTTCTTCAGAGTCAATGGTATCCGGTGGAGAGTTCTGGATTACAGAAGCGCCGTTGGTGTAGATATATTCACCATTTTGCCCAGAGACATTTTCCTGAGACTTGATCCTCTTGCCTGATAGGGATGTCTTCTCACTCAATTCAGACATGGAATCGGCAACATGAGCAATATCCTTAGCATTCGCATCATCCTCTCCATTCCTCTTCTCTGTAATTGGAATATGCTTTTCAGAATCTATTCTGTCACCAGATGCAGCTGTTGTCTCCCCAAATTCAGATACAGAACCAACAGCTAGAGATAGTTCAGCTGTTACACCCTGTAGATCAAGCTCAACACATAATTCATTCACCTGAAGCAGAAAATAGAGATAAGTCAACTAAATCCAAACAACATATATGAAACGATCAAACCTCATTTTCTTATATACTAATTTGTAATGTAAAATACTAGAAAGAAAGACGAGGAAAACACACAAGGACAGTTAAATGCGTCTGGCATATCCAAGTAAACATATGCCTATCCCTTATCCAAACAAACTAGAAGTTCCTTCCAAACTGTGTAACATTTATCTACATTGTAATGCACACAGAATCAAAGAACAAGCAAGCAAGACAAACCCATGACGACTTCATGAAACTCCCATTGCTGAGGTTTTCTTTATCATTCATTCTTTTATTTTACTGTACTAAAAAAACAATAAGGATGGTTTATCACCTTCTCTACAAGCTCTTCATTTTCAGCAACTAATTTTTCAACCAGTTGACTTGCTGCTTCCTTCTGAGAATTAACGTCCTCACTTCCTGAAGCATCCTACATTAACAAACAGAAGCATGTGATATTATCAGCATAAGAACAGAGATGGTAAATTGGGGAAACAAGTCTCAGAATAAATTGTTCATTTGTGAAGTACCTTTGATAATGACAAATGGTAGGTCCAACTATAGACAATTATACCTAAACACATCTTGTTCAGAGAATATTCTAGGTGCTGGGTTTACCCAACTGTAGTGTTACCATTGACATACATCACAAATTTGTGAAAATGTTAGGAGGGGGTCTTAGGTGGAGGCAGACATATATCTACACAACAATCCTAAAAGGACTCCCAAGAGCATGATAAACCACATTAGAACTGAGACATGGCCCAAGTCCTACAGGAGGCAGCATTGGGAGAAGACACATGGAAGTGGGCAGGATGGCAGAAATAAAGCCTCCCTCTACGAACATGAATGTTATCGATTCCAGAGAACGCCCTGAACTCCCAGTTATGCACCAGAACACCATGATACAATATGATTGGTCCAAAAAATGGCAATGAGCTAGGACACAAGAAACATACCATTAATGCCACAGGCAATGCACAAGAAGAGACAATACTCTTCTCAAGACTTTGGATCTGGGATTGCATACCAGAAATGATTTCTGTGAGCCGCAGGTTTTCTTGTAAGAGAGAGTTTCTGGATTCCTCCAACTCCATCACCTGCCAAGCTTTTATTTCAATATCTGTATCAGAACAAATACTAGAGCTTGATCTAGATGGTTTATAAACAAGTTATAAGTTGTGCTCCCTCCATAACATTCTTTCTCTCCCCACTGTCATAGACAAAATAACCACACAACAAAAGGACATCACAATAGAAGGCAGACAAAAGGGAAAATTTTGAACAAAAGGACAAAAAGATCAAGAAAGCACATGTTCCCATGGACTTTTCCACTTGAGTCTTCACTACCCTCATCAGCAGCTTGTATATGAGAAAGAGCACAACTAATGCAGGAAGGCATAATTGAGATAACCTTCATTTGAAGTTGAAATGTTGACATAACATAACCTCAAGCAAAACAATAGAAAAAAAAAAGATCTAATTCTATCCACCTTAGGTGCAACAAAAGTATCGATATGCTCTTATGCTCAAGATGTTGCTACAGTTTGTTGTAATAAAAGTTGGAGGACGAGATCAAGATCCTATAATAGCACAACTACCTGTTTACATTTGCATATATGTAGTACTACATAGCCCAAGCATTTGTGAACAAAATCTAGCTAATCAACTTTATTAACTGTTAGGGCGCTAAATGTTCTACCTATGCTCCCAAATCAGCTGATAACCCTCCTTATCTTAATCAATAATTATGTTTACCCTGATCTATTGAAGTCTGGCAGAGAACCAAAGTAACTATGCACCAAAATCAGTAGAGTATTGGGGTTGTGGGCACAAGGTACCAAGTATCAAGGAGTGAAGGAAACAAGGCGACTTGAGGCGAAGGTTAGCCCAGCCTAAGGAGACCCTTGGGGCACGGATGAAGGATAACCCACTCCTGAAGTCAAAGGCTGTGACCTTCAGACAACTAGCCATTGAGGACCTTCCACGTGTCCTCAATCCAGCTGGACTTCAGGCCATCTCTATATAAACGACCCTTGCCTTCATCCAACATATTACACACCCATTGCTCTTGGTCTCTCTACTGCCACTCTCTCTCTCTCTAGAATCTGCCTTGGGCTCTCTCCTCCTTCACCTTCAGCACCTGGGGCCTTCAGTACATAGTTGGTATCCCGGATCACCCTCAGGTACTCTAACTTACACACAGTGGTGTAGAGTGTTTCTGGCTGCTGGAGGTACATACCTGTATTTGCAGTCTTGTGTTCTCACCATTCAATCTTGCAATTGTATCTTCCATTGAGTTCTATTAAAGAGGAGAAGCAGAAAATCAAACAAAGAGTAAGTACTAATGCCAAAACAGTTATTTCTGTGTGTAATTGAAAAGAGAAGAGTGGTTTTCATCAGAAGAAATATGATGAATAGTACACAGCAAGTAGACAAATATGTAATCTATTGTTGAACAACTTATATATATGTAGACAGAGGTAGAGACAGGGAGACATTTCAAGTTTTGAACTTCTCATACTGCCATAGAACCCTGAATATAGTGAGGTGGTGGCTAACAGGGAGGGCGCTGGCAGCGGGAGTGGTAGGATGACAGGACAAGATATGGGAAGAAGAAAGAGGAAGTGGTGGGATGATGCCACAATGATTGTTCTGCAATTGGTGTTAATTCGACAAGTGGCTTTATGTTGGGTGTGTATATGTGGACAACCAAAGACAACCAAACCAAACTAAACAAAACCGAGCCTCATGTCCCAATCACTTGGGGTCGGCTACATGAATCTTTTTCCTCCATTGAGCTCTGTTAAAGGCCACTTGTTCTCACAAACCCATTATACCCGTATCTTTGCACACCACAGCATCTAATGTCAATTTAGGTTTACCCCTCCCCGTAACATTGCTACCCAAAACTATCATATCCGCTCTCTTAACTACTGTATCTCCTAGTCTACGGTAGACATGCTCAATCCACCTTAGCCTATTTTCCCTCAACTTCTCCTCTATAGGTGCTACACCAACCATTTCACGAACCTTTTTATTTCTAATCCTGCCTTGTCTAGTCTTACCACACAACCATCTCAACATTCTCATTTCCGCTACACTCATCTTGCTCACCAAAGATAGATAAAAAAAAAAGTGGAGAGGTTGATGAAGTATGATTGAGATTGTGGTGACAAGGAAGACAATGGTTGGATGTTGTAAGCTCCATAGGCTGAGCTCCTTTTTGGATGGCAAGTTCATGTCAAAACACTAATTAAGGAGATAAAACATAGCTAATCTTTTAACCTAGGCGATCTAAGGTTTTTCAGATATGGTTGTGGTTTTCGTTAGTTGGTTATAAAAGACTATTTTTAAGGGAGCAATTACACATCAAACTAATGAGGTTGGTTTTTCTACAGTACTTAGGGGAGGTCAGTGTAACCCTAAAAATGACAAAAGATAAAGCAATTACCTCCTTTTGGACCGAAGAAACTCTTTCTCTCTCCAATTGTTTGATTTTTTCCTCAAAGCTGACCTGTTTAACAATTACAAGTTCATCTTTGGATGAAAAATATATTTGCCCTAGATGATTTGCGAAATGGTAGAACACTGAACAAATGACAACACACAGCAGAAAACCAGCTGTTAAGTACACAAAATTAAAGAGAATATCTTGATGATGGAATCATAGAGTACAAAGAGGAATTACCCCTTTCAAACTCAAGCTAGCTGTTTCCTCTATCAACTTGCTAATTTCCCCTTCAAAGCCAACCTGTATGTAACAAGAACAAGCCAATAAAAATCTCAAAGTACGGGGTTTCAAGATGCAATCAGAATGATTGAAGTTTCCGAAAGGAGAGTGACTGTCAAAGACTACATGCAGTATTCATGGAAAGAAAAAATCTTATTTTTCTTTTTGAAAGAACAGGTGTTTAGGTAAAATTTTCTGATAGGTAAACAAATGGTAAAAGAATATGTTGACGTCCCAGATCTCAAACTCCAAGAGATCCCATCATCCAAAAAATGCACCTCTTTCTGAAGCCAGGAATCCTTCTCATTCTCTAATTGCAAAAGTTTCATCTCCAAAGAAGCCTGTAAATCATAGAGTAGAATGGACGATCAGTGTGTTAGATGAAAGCAGGTTAATACAAGAAGAAAAAAGAAACATATTCTCAAAGAAATTTGTCGCATCCACATACTACAAACCCACTACAATTGAACTTAGATTACCCCTTTCTCCACTTGAGTGCTATTCTCCTTTTGCAATCTGGCAATTGTCTCTTCTAAGCTAGCCTGCACATCATACAAAGGAATGGATTTTTTACCATCAGATAACTAGCGGATATAGGATGATTAGAATAAACAAACCAGTTATCCAACTAAAGAAAGAAGAGAACATTATTACCTCTTTCTGTATGTGCCCATCATTGTCCTTTTGTAATTGAATGATTGTCTCTTCCAACCTAGCCTGTGAATAACACATGACGGATGTTATATCCTTCCAGACAAACAGCAGGTTTCCACAAGTAGAAGAACGTGCAAATTGCCAAAGAATTCCTCCTACCAAAGATTTACCTCTTTCTGTATGTGTATATCATTTTCTTTTCGTACTTCTCTGATCTTTTCTTCCAAGCCAGCCTGTGGAAAGCCAGGGAAAAGACGCAGAATGTCAAAAACAAAATATCATATGTTTATTATACAGGAAAGAGGACGATAATCATACACAGTTGACAAACAATCCTCACCTCTCTGTCCATCCAGTACAGCTTCTCTGCTTCAGCTAATGAAGACTGTAATAGAAAGTTTGAGAAATGTCAACAAATTAAAAAGTGGCAAATCATATGGGGACCAAAAGAACCCAGAATTTGAGAATCAGAATACAAGCATATTTGAAACAAATATGACAAATGGTCACAATTACGGTTATTAAGGACTAGCATGGCTATGCTAGTCAATTATGCCTATTCTAGGGAGGCAACTACTGAAGTATAATTAAAATTGCAACCTTAGTGTCAAATCCATTATCTGACTTAAAATTACTAGCATGTTTGTGCTTCTTTGAATGTCAGCTGGAAGAATGCATATACAACTGCATGGAGGCTCACCCAAGTCGAAGAACATCACGCATCTTGAATGACAGTTTGTTATTGTCCCTCTTTCTATAATTTTCTTTTTCTGATAACTTATTATTAGAAGGGTGAAAGGGAAGTAAAGAGAAACGACAGACGAGAGTAAAAGATCATGAGTGAAAAAAGAGTGACTGACAGGACAGAAGAAGTTCTAGCAATGGAGATGAGAAAAGAAGAGGGCAAAAAAGGAAAAGGAGAGACAGATGATTCGATCAATGATGCTGAGAGATGCAGTGTCTTTTTTAAGCTACGTCAAATGTTCACGAAATTAATCCGCCTAAAGTTGACCATATTTTTCCCTCCAAGGCATATTCAAAGATTTAAAAGAACAAAACAACATGAAAGTACCACAAGATATCAACCTTTCATGGAATTTGAAACATGCTTACAGTTCTTCTAAACACAACAATATTCTCATATTATAATACCAGTAAGAGTACTGAATCATCTTCAATGACACGTATACCTAGAGTCCATAATCAAAGGCATACTATATCAAGCTCATCATTTTGGTGGTCATAAGATTTTTGTCATTTATTTAAGTCCAAACCCTTCATAACTGACCAAGAACCAGAGGTCTGCTCACCGACAAGAACAATTTTAGAACACATATCCAAATGAAAATGCTAATAAGACTCTCTCACTTGAAGGAACAGGCGTTCCAAGTTAAAGTGGAATTGACCAAGATTCTGGCATTGCAGGCCGTTCAAACGAACACAATTTTAACCGATGTTTACAATATTGTAGGTCTGGGCCTAATCCTGTCCCATGTAGGCAAAAAACAGGAGACCTAGATTTTACAAAAAGATATATCTGAATGCAAGTGTAATGTTTTATTTACATCTGAGGCAAAATCAAAGCCATTATAGTTTAATAAACTGATTACACATTCGACAGTAGTGCGTTTTACAAAAAGAAATAGTGGGTAATGATTTAAGTTGTTAATTTGAAGAGCTGCAATACATCTAAACATAATGAACATTCCTGTACATATACAAGACTAGCAATGCTTAATTAGTTAACCTCCAGAATTCAGACAAAAAGGGAAATTCAGTTGAGACCAAACTTACGCCATCAGTACCATTGGCACTATAGCTATCCAAATCCACATCGGTCTTTGGCTCATCAGTCTGAACATTGGCAGTCGCCAAAACTTGATTTTCATGATTCTCTTGACTGACGCAATTCTGATCTGTATCAATGGATTCTCCAACGCCATGAATGACATCTCCTGGTGTTTTGGTTTGCTTGTTCTTCTTCTTCTTGTTTTTCTTCTTCTTTTTGTCGTCATCCATTTGTTTGCCTCAAATTCTAGCACTCAAATCCGCTTTAACAAATTACACTCCCTTAAAACCCAGCAACAATGCCACAGTAATTATCAACAGTACCCCAGTTTTCCCACCTGCAACAAAACAAAATGATAATGGATATAATCGCGTGCAGGGCCGGCCCCAAGGTTTTTGGGAGCCCCTGGCGAATCCCCAAAATGCGCGCCCCCCCCCCCCCCTTCACGTTTTCTAGAAATAAATTCAACATGATACATGTTATCTTTTAAAAATTAAATAACTTCAAAAGGCAAACCCACAAAAACCACTAATCATCATAAGAATTTGAAAGTACAAAATCACACAAAACACGTACCTTACATGAACCCAAGAGTATCACTTGATATCCAATTCGACTAATGAATTTGGGCCATTTTTACCCTTACCTAGTGTAGGACCAAATTGGGATGCCCGACTAGGGCAAGGCCCACGAGGCCATTGCCTAGGGCCAGGGCTGATAGTGCGTGTAAAAAAATTCATGACATATGCAACTCCTAAAACAAAGAAACCTCGCGTCATTCAGTTTATGCTAAAAAAGAAATTGGATCTTCATCTTAGTATATGGAATAGCTGATTCAGCATCGGAACTGTATAACCCAATGTTAGGATAGGTAGTTAATCTGCCGCGTTCTAAAGCTATACTATAGCATCGAATCGCAACTGAAACGAAAGCACAATCAACCAAATAACCAATAGATCGAAACGGCTTCAATGCTCACATTCAAGAGACCAAAAAGTAAAAACAAAAACACACTTGGGCGACAGAAATCTAAAAAGGGTACAGAGAAGGCTATTAAAGTGAAAAACATGTAATTGAAACTGTCGCGAAATGAACAGAAGCGTACCAGAGATCAGAATGAAGATACGGCGTAGCTAAAGGTAAGGAGCTTGGGAGGGCTCGTAGATTCTGTGTGCCTAAAACTGATGGAGGCTTTTTACAGGAGACGAAACCCACGGTTGGAAGGATGCATATATACGCGAGAGAGAGAGAGAGAGAGAGAGAGAGTTGTAACGGTTCTTCATTAGATTCAGCTGTAGGGATGTGTTTAATTAGAAGTTAAGGGACTGAAAAATAAAGGGCGGCGCTATTCGCACCCACGTAATTTCTCCCACACCCCGCTAAAAATTTTCAATTAGGCTCGACAGTTAGTTACCGAAATTGAGATACACTTTCAGCATCCAATTACCGAAATATGATATTTTTTTCAACAGCTATTTACCGAAAATGCATGTTTGGCAATTGTCTACCGAAAATTGAATATATTTTCGACATGTAGTTACCGAAATATAATCTTATTTTCAACAACTATTTACCGAAATGTTATTTATGATTTTCAACGACCACTTACCGAAATATGGCGGGGTATGGGAGAAAATTTGTGGGTGCGAATAGCCCAGCCCAAAATAAATTTTCCTGGTTTCATACTCAAGAAGAAGGCTAATTTCACTTTTATTCCCTCAACTATTCAATTTCCCTCTATTTCACCCTCTATCTATCAATTAAACCTATTGAGTCCTTAGACTTTGCAAATCGACATCCACTTAGTCTTATTTTGATTCACAGTATGTTTACTTGCTAAATAGTAACAACCATTGTTCTGTTATTGGTTGACCCTGAAACTTATTATTATCATCAACTGATCCAGTGGTTGGTTGAAAATATGTCACCAACTATAAGGTGCGCATAAGATCCCAAAAATAAAAAACTACAAGGTGCACCGTGCACATATATTTTGTATATATTGATTGGATGTCAGCAAAAAGATTAATTTTTTTGTTTTTTATAATAATACGGTTAAGAACATCGTCCCTGATAAAAATATATAGGTGTTTTATCAATAAAAATGCTAACCTCTGCTTGGGGTTAACGTGCATCAATATACGGAAAATATATTCATTTTTGTGAAAGTTGCATTGATAAATGTTTGATTTTGACAAACTTTTCATAAACAAAAATCTAACCTTTTTCTGGGTCAAGATTCTACCAACTTATAGTACTTTGAATACGTCTTTATCAATATAAAATAGATTTTGATCTGGTTTAAAATTAGTGAGATGCACGAGAATTTTTTCAATGTAATTTATGTTTCAACATGTCGAGGGTAAAATCATCATGTCTTTTGATTAATAAATAATTTTGGGTTCAAACTACTTTGGTTAGAAAGTCGTCTAGACAAGTTTTTCAACGGTTCAGACCATGTTCAAATCGGAGTTCGAGAGTATTTGTGACAAAACCGCAAAGTTTGGCCATATGTGAACTTTAGAGGATGAGCGAATTGCACCTAAGGCGTATAAATAGTATACAACATGTCAAACTTTGCGGACTTATTCCGAACACTCCCGAACTTCGATTTGTGCGTGGCTTGAACTGTTAAAAGGTTTGTCAAATTTTCTTTCTAACCCAAGTAGTTTGGATCCTAATTTATCTGTACATCAAAATATTACCCTTAGTTGATCAACAAATAAATCATTTTGGCAAAAAGCTCCCATCTCTCTCATTTTAAATCGGATAAAGACAAATAATATATCGACAAAAAGGATTTCCAAAATACCAAAAGATAGAAGATTGTGAAGTCCAACCATAAATATAAACTTTAGTTTATGGAAAGCGGTAGAAATCAGGCCACTACAAAGATCATTGAAGTACTACCATTCGTCCATCACCAACACGATCACCCTAAAACCATCCCTCCACCACAGTCACTTCACCATCAATTCCTGGAGTGACATAGGATTGGGCCATCCCAGGCCTAGAACCCCTTGGGTAAAGCTCTGAGCTACCTTGATTTGGCCCCAATTTTCCCTTGAAGAATTGAAATAACCATGGCATAACCTTGTTTTCCTTAGACATGGGTTGGGCTTGAGACACAGGTGTTCAAAAAGGCGCTCAATATCAAAGATAAGCTAGTTGAGAACTTGGGCAACCTTGGAAGAGGAAGAAGAGGCAGGGAAAGGCGGTACATCACTAACAAAAGATGATGTCATGTGCAATGCTGCTAGACTAAGGAGATATTGCTTTCTTGGGGATAAAGCAAACAACTCAAAATATAACAAATGGCGTTGCTAGGGTGCACCAAATGGTGGCCAAACAGGTCGCCTCCAATTGGCAAACCTGATTTAGTTAGGGTGATCTCGAGATTCTCAATGATTATTGAAGCCTAATGGCTTAAAGGCCACAAAAGATAGGAGGTGTGCTTCTTGTGCACGGAAACATGACTCCTGAAGAGCATGCCACTGGCTATTGTAGTTGTCTGTGTTCAGATCTCTTTCTTTCAGAATGAGTAGTACTTGAGCTAAAGTTCATCTCGGGAGGAACTTGTAGCTATGCCCACAATATGCATGGGCTATTGGAAAGTGCTTGGGCTTCAAACAATTGAATAACATTCCTTTACCCCTTTCAATCCATGCTTTGTGGGATAGAACAGAAGTTTCCATTATAAAAAGGAGGCTACTAGGGATAATGATGCTTAGATCATGCGAATGTGTATGATATCTATGTTCAACCCTTGGTAGGAATAAGCGGTCATGTTATGTTTTGGCACCTTAATGGCATTTTTCTTATTAATATGGGAATGAATAGTGAAAAATTGCAGCTAGTGAGAGGGCATACTGCATATAGTTTCAATCCTTCGATATGCAATCTCATATACCTTGGTAGTGAAGGCTTCATTTTGCAACTTGTTAATAAATTAGTTGTTAGTAAAATTATGCCCTGCTACACTGCTGGATGGCAGATAATAGTTGTCTCTGAATCAGATCCTCTTATCCAAATCCCGATGATCCCTATGTGGCAGAGGTTGCCCATATGTACAAGGCTGACCGATACAAGTATGAGACACGAAACTACGGAAGTATATACCATGCGATGAATGTCAAAAATCCCTTTCAAATTTACTGAATTTTCCCAAAACATGGATAAACCTTTGAAATTTTTAAATTTGAGGACTCAAGAGCAGGTGAAATAGGAAAAGGGTAAGTTAATGTTGTTGGAGTGTGATGTTTGTTTGTTTGTTTGAAGCTGGCGTTTGGTGGGTGGAATAGAATTGGAGCTACAGAAAAGCTTAGAAGTTGTTCTTGATCTAAATTCCCCGGACTATAAATTACAAATGTTGTAAAGAATGTGTTTGTATCTTGCAATGAATGGTTTTGGGCCCGACTATTCGCAGCCACGTATTTTCTCCCATAACCCACTATATTTGGTCGTTGAAAATCATAAATAATATTTCGGTAAATAGCTGTTGAATATAAGATTATATTTCGGTAATTACATGTCAAAAATATATTCAACTTTCGGTAGACAATTTCCAAACATGCATTTTCAGGCATTTTCGGTAAATAGCTGCTGAAAAAAATATCATATTTCAGTAATTGGATGTTGAAAATGTATCTTAATTTCGGTAACTAGCTGTCGAGTCTAATTGAAATTTTTTAACAGGCTGTGGAAGAAAATACGTGGCTACGAATAGCCGCGCCCATGGTTTTTTACTATGTCAAAGACTTTTGATTGAAATTATTATAGGCGAAAGTCCATTTTCACCTCCTGGAGTTATCATCATATGCGGATACCCCCCTTACGGTTCAAAACTAAGCACGTAACCTACCTGTGGTTTTGAAAATGTGCGGATAAACCCCTTACCGTCATGTTTTCCATCCATATTAACGGAGGTGTATCTCACATACCTCTATAATGTAATTTGAGTCGTACATAATAAATAAAGAATAGAGTATCTCTGTAAAAAATCATTTCAATCATGTATCGATAACGCAGTGATCTAATTTTTAGTAAATTCAAAATTGAAATTTTAATTTCATAACAAAATCGATTCGACCATGAGCTTTTCATTTTTCGATTGACTTGAATTTTGGCATAGATGTAATACTCTTCAAAATTTACAATATCAACGGTTTAGATCCAATTTTTGGTATAGCGGATGGTGTGATTAGATTTAAAAAAGAAGAAGAATCAAGAAACATGGTGAGGGTATATCGGTCTTTTAATGTTGTGTCCGTTAATATGGATGAAAAATATTATGGCAGGGGGTCTATCCGCACATTTTCAAAACCACAAGTAGGTTATATGCTTAGTTTGAACCATGAGGAAGGTATCCGCACATGGTGATAACCACAAGGAGTCAAAGTGGACTTTGCCCATTATTACATGTTCTTCCCTCTATTCTCTCTCATAGTTGTTGTACAGAACTTGTGAAGAGGTAAGTGGTAAGAAAATTCATTGGGGAGCGTGGCATAAGCTTTCTTCTCCTAAATATATGGGAGGAATGGGCTTTAAAGATTTCGAGTCATTTAATATAGCCCTTCTTGCTAAACAATTTTGGCGTATGATGAACAGCCCAAATGCCTTATGGGTTAAGGTTCTGAAGAGCTTGTATTTCCCCAAGAATTCTTGTTTGGAGGCTGAAAGGGGGTCACGACCATCGTGGATTTGGAGTAGCCTGCTCGAAGGAAGGAAACTTATTCAGGAAGGGACCCAGAGGAATGTGGGAAATGGTGAATTGATTCGGTTCTGGGAAGATAAATGGATTCCAAAGATTTTTGGAGGAGTAGTTACTAAACCAAGGGACATTCCTGTTGATGAGGTAAAGGTAGCAGAGTTCATTAATCCTACAACCAAAGTTTGGGATAGGGGAAAGCTTGAATCTTGCATCCCTATGGAGGAAGTACAGAAAATCTGTAACATTCCAATCAGTTTAGTCGGGGCCCAGGACAAGCTTATTTGGCAGCACACTAGGTCCGGGAAGTACACGGTGAAGTCAGGCTATGCTCAAAAGGTTTCCAACTCTATGAAGTGTAATCCAGCCACTCCTTCCTGTTCTTTTACTCCCTCAAAGTCTATGTGGAGTCACTTGTGGAAAGTGAAAGTTATGCCCAAAGTTCGTATGTTTGTTTGGAAAGCGGTGAAAAATTGGGTCCCTTGTCGGGCAAACCTCTTTCGTAGAAAATGTGCTTCTTCACCTCAGTGCCCAATTTGTAATTGCGCAAGCGAGACTATCGAGCATGTACTTTTTCATTGCCAGTGGAGTAGGGCAGTGTGGTTTAGCAGCGGTAAGTTCTATTGGTCCCATTACCAGGAGGTTGTATCAGTGGACAAATGGTTAGAAAATCTATTATGTGGGAACATTGCTAAGGAAACTACAGAAGAGAACGTGGGTGCTATCTTTCTGTTGTGCTGGGAAATTTGGAAGGCTAGAAACAACTTTGTCTTCAATGGAAAATTCCCAAAGCCCGAAGAGGTAATCGAGCAAGCTAGAAGAACCAACTCAGATTATCTTCAAGCAGTTTTTGAGGAATCTGTTCATGGCATTCCAACACCTGTTCGAGAGTCTCGATGGAAATCTCCCCCTCCGGGAGTGGTAAAATTCAATATAGATGGAGCGTTTAAATCCGCTCGCAGCTTGGCTGCCTTTGGCATTATTGCTAGAGTTAATGGTGGATCAGCTCTTTTGTGGAGGTGTGGTCGTGTGTCAGTTTCTTCTGCTTTGGCTATCGAAGCGTGGGCTCTAAGGATTGCCTGTATTGTGGCCATGGAACAGGACTTCACAGAGGTTATTTTTGAATCTGATTGTCGGAACTTGATTAACTCGATTTGCGTATCGCCGATGCAGTGCTCATGGGAGATCGAGGCAATTGTTAATGATATTAGGGAGTGGGCTATTTCTAAAAAGTGGTCCTTTGTTTGGTGTGGTAGGAAGTGCGCAGCACAACACTGGATTGCTTCTCATTGTAGGGAGAGAAATCTTTTGAGTCTTTCGGGTTGTATTCCGCCCGCTTTAGTTTCTGTTTTGTCCAAGGATGTCTCTTGAGCTAGTTTTTTGGAATACAATGACATCTTCAAAAAAAAAAAAAAAAACTTGTGAAGAGGCAAGTTAAGTTTAGTGGCCGGCCTTATGGGGAAAAATCACTTTCTCCAAAGACAATGCGAGTTGACTCCCAAAAATGGTGAGTGTAATTTGGCTGCGAATGTGTTCGATGGAAATTTATTGGTGCTCCTATCCCAACAACCTCTCAACTCCAAACATTCTTGCGGGATCTATACACTGTATATGAATCTTATGCGACGTTGAAGTACCATGTGACTGTGCGTCTGTGTCTTAAGATCACTGAGTAATCTCACTTGTTCTACCTACAATATACATCGGTATGGTTGGACACTTCATGCATTTCTTGATCAGTTTCCGCACACTTTCATCAATTCTTGGAGGATCAATACCTCATACCTAAAAACCCCTACATGAACAGAAAAAAAAAGAAGTTACAAGAAGACTGGATAATGTGAGTTCAGGTTATCAATATCATTTTGTAATGATGAAGAAGTCTACGTCAAGGATGTTGGTTTCTTTAATTAGTTTAGTGAGAGGTTGGACAATGAATCAAGCTAATTAGTTTAGTGCAATGACTGGGTAAACCAATGCCAAACTTGTTTCCTTAATCTTGGAGATTGGTAGGCTAACTGGGCCCATAGAGGTAGTTCAAATTGTCAGTCATTGGATAATATTTAATTGATTTTTTTTTGAGAAACATAACCTTTACTTATATTGAGAAGAATTCTATGATGAGGTTGAGCTCATATTTCTTCACTGACCTCCTCCTCCTCCTCTTCTTCTTCTTCTTCTTTTTAGTTGAGCGGGTCATCAAATCAAAAGACTTGTCACAAGCAACAACTCACCGTCTTCTTTTAGTGCCATGGCTCCAAACAATACAATTCCCATTAAAAACAGCATTAATTTTAGGAATATAAGTTTAAAATACAATTATAGATAACTATGTCTGGAATCATTCGATGCACATAGAGACCATATTTGTCGAACGGCGCGAACACAGTTAGTGTTTAAAAAAAAAAATTCTAGACTAGTGTGTTCCTAGACTTCTACTTTTTCCAGCAAAAAGCATTAAAAGAACAGGTCTCAGTAATTTAATACTACTAGATATCAAGAATAGGAAGATTTTGAGCGTGGGTATGTTGGTGATGGAGACTAGGAGACGATTTACAAACTCCGAACACAATGAATTTGGCATTCAACAACCAAAAAATGCTAGGAATATGTTCTTTCTGACAAAACCTAGAGCGGAATCCAAGGACTACAATTTTTGGTGCTCCATTTTGATACTAATTTATGCAAAAGATTCAAGGGGTGTATATTTTAATCACGTGTAAGTCTGATCGTACAGATTAATACTATAATTAATCGAAACAGATCATGCGCAAACCTTTTTGTTTGGTCTACCTCGGATCCTGCAAAAATATTTCGAATCGCTTATTTTTCTTAAAATATTTGTTATGAATTTTTGTAAAAATAAACTCAATTCGTAGAAAATAAGCTCAATTCGTAGGGAATTCTAAGAAATTCCTTACCAAAATAAGATTAGGCTTATGTTTTACAAATATGTTCAAAAAAATGAAATAGATCAAATTATCTTTGTAAAACTCAAGATGGGTCCACGGAAAGGTCTGTTTAATCACCCAGGCCATGACCAAGCCAACGGAAATACAAATAATACTCCACTTCAATTTAGGAGTATTTTTTTTTAATTTTTTTTGTGAAAAAAACGTGGAGCAATCCGCAGTGGGTGGGCATAATAATGATTTAAGAAACTGTTTAGTTAGATCTTGCGGACAACCTCATTTATTTAACCGCCTTCTAAAGCAAATGACCGAAACGGCCTTGGCAATCTGGGAAGCAACAAATCAATCGAATACTCAAGCCGACAGTACACATCTGTGGAAGTCGGCGTCATTTTCAGGCTAAAGGGGTTGAACTAATCCATTTTTTAGGGCTTTGATACGAATCGCCAACCTCTTACGCCGGAGTGACCGACTGAAACGATCCCCTACAGGTTTGATTTCAAGGTTAGTTTTCGCACTCTTTATGTTCTCTTGATTCGTTGTATGCCAGCTTTATTGTTCTTGAGGTACTTCGAACAGAACTTCTCTGTTGCGTGCCAATTGAAGAGATTCGTCAATTGGGTTTTTGGTTTTCTACTGGAGAAGCTCTGGGTTGATTGATGTATCTTTCCCAATATTGGGAAGAGAAAAAGTCGGATAGTTTTGCCAAAGCTTTTCTGTGTTTTTATTTTCAATTTAGAATCCTGGGTTTACTGTTGTAAAGTTCCTACCTTTAGTACTGCTTAATTTGTTAAAGATAGTTCATGAGGACTTGAATTGTAGCTAGTTTTGTTGTAAAGCTTGAGAAATTGCATACATGTTCACTGGATATCTTCCTATGCTGGCTGGATAAAGGTTTTAAGAGAAGAACGATACACTTTGAGCGTGCGTATGAATTGACAAACAAATATTTGTTGTGGGAAATGATGTGTTTATGCAATCCAGTGGTTTGGACTAAGTTAGTGCTAGTAAACTCTTTTTCTTTCCTTATTGGGGCCGTGATTTACTGTGTACTGTTTTTTTAATTTCAAATTTAAACGTTATCTCATCATTTTTTTGATTCACTCTGGATTTCAGGGATCTGCAGCTAGGGTTTAGCATATCAAGCTCTCTCCAAACATACAAGATGGGTTTCTGCTTCTCTAAGGTAATCGTCTTCAAAAAAGGAAAACCCGAGCAAACCACATGTGATTAAACATATGAAAGGCTGTGGGTCTTCATCTTATCTTATGTAAATCATCCAGTTTTCTTCAGTTCCAGTTCCAGTGCTAGTATAGTGGTGGTGGTGATTGATTCTTTTTCAATCTTGTCGGTACTTTCATGTGGGTTTGCTCCTTTTTCCTGTGCAATTCTGTTTTATTGGTTTTCCTTTCTCTCAGAAAACACATCCAGTCTGAGGGAAGGCAATAGAATGACATTTCCGCTATGCTTCAATTTTCCAATGCTTTATAAGCTTGGTAATGCATCGACTTGATGATGCCATATCGATTCAAGGACATGTGGAAATTAAAAAAAGCCTGGGTTCCCAGTGGGTTTTCATATGAACTTGGTTAACTTTGAGTATAGGTGGAACCATGGTTCAAAATCTTGATCCCTTTTGTTGGTGAACTGGACTGAACCACATGGCCAGTGATAAACCGATAGTTTTAAGTCGAACCAGTCAGTCCAATGTTTGCTTCCTCGGGGTAAAAGTGTAACACTGATTATTTAGCCTTATGAGGCTCAACCTAAGCATTTAATGTAGACTTTTAGTATGAGACAGCCAGTATTCAAACTCTGCGAGTGGTAACAATCCCCACCCATGCTTTGGAAAGGAATACTAGTATACTTCTCATCATAACATAGTCTTGTAGATGGTTCACATAGTTGACCCAACGGCTAACAATTGAACTTTGACGAGCTCTTTCATTGGTTGGATGTTGGGTGTGGTTTTGATAACTGTGGCTCAGAAAGTTCGTGAATGATGAAAATGTTTGCATTGGATGTTTCGTGCTTTTGCATATGTATAATTACTAACCCTTGGGAAATTGGAAAAATCACCATGAAAAAAAGAGATAGTGGACTAAAATTTACCTCATTTTTTTGTGTTTCTTATTTCGAATTGTACTTGTTTATGTTACCTAACATAGACTCATATCTGCAGGATGGTTATTATTTGTTTCAGTGACTTTTGTCTTATCGGGTATGGGTTTGTCTTACTCTTTGATGGCCTATAAAAGGCTATGGGTATGGAACCAAAAGATGGCTGACTCAATTACCTGAGTGGTTACAATAGAACTGTTAAGTACTGACTCATGCTCTAGGCTTCTAGCCCCGTAAAAGGAGGACTTGGGAAATCCTTCCTCCACAAAAAAAACATTATTTAGTTGCCATTGTAATGTCATACTGAGAAGCTAATTAAGCTTTTTACCTTTTTGGTATAAAAGTTGTAACTTTACTCTTTTTGTAGCCTCAAAACGACGACGACTCTGACCATCATGTCGAGTTTGCTGGTGGAAATGTGCACCTCATCACGACCAAAGAAAGCTGGGATGAGAAGCTGTCACAAGCAAGGAAGGATGGCAAGACGGTAAGTACATAAGCATGGTAATACTCTGGCACGAGAATGTATCATAGAAACTACGAGTACGAGCCTCAGCATGGTTCCTTAGTCCTCTCCTGTCTTATGGAATTGAACCCTGCTTATTTCTCTTTCTGACGTGAGTCATTTATTCTCCGCGAGGAACTATTAGAAGAATTTCATATCTGCTGCATAAAGTTTAGAAAACATTGAATAAAGTATACCAATATTGAGGCAATGTGAACCTTTTGGGTATTGGAGAAACATTAACGATGATGATGTGTGATGTATCACCTTAATAAGCTGCATTTACTATCTACTCATTCAACGGGTGGAAGAGCTGGAAAGGTTATCATGCTAACTGTTGGATTTCATGGGCTTTTCCAACAAAAGCCCTCTTCATTCGAAGTCAAATCTCATGGCCACCCTTCAGTGTTCTACAAAAAAGTTTTTTGGTGTTTTTTTTCTCTATAGTCCATGAGGAGTGTTTGATTTTATCCCTTCTTTCAGCCACTGTATTACCAGACATAAGTGACCTTGGTAGAGAAACTTGATAATTGTCACGATACTCTTTTAGGAGAGAATACATGTTCAGGATTCAGATTGCTGGCCTTTTGTACACAGTAATTTTGACATACATTGCTTCTGTTCGTATTTTGTTACTCGAGGAGAATGGCACTTTATTTCGTGAATAATGGCATCTAATGGCAATAAGTGCTGCTTTTGGGAAAACTGCTAAGATGGAGGTCCTTGATGCAACTTTGGTATTCCTTTTTTCAGTTTTTTTAAAATGTGGTTTGTCCTGTATGTAGCTTATAGATCAAGTTCTCTCTCTTGCTGCACCATTTTAACAGGTGTAGTTTTTTTGTTTTGGACAGTTTTAGGCCATGTTTTTTTCCCTCATAGGAACGGTTTCTGAGAGTTAATGTGACTTGAAAAATAATTTAGAAGCAATGCACAGATCTCTTGTAAGCATTAGGCATGGAAATTACTACCATTTATAAGCTTCTTTGGAAAGTCTTATTCTTGATATGATTTTTATTCGTTTGTGAAGAGGTCTGTCATGGTCTTCATTCTAACTGGAGCTGATTCCTCAACAGGTGGTTGCCAACTTCAGTGCATCATGGTGTGGTCCCTGCAGAATGATTGCGCCCTTATATTGCGAGCTTTCTGAGAAATACCCTTCTCTGATGTTCCTAACCGTTGATGTTGACGAACTTACTGTAAGTAAGAAAAACTTGTTGCATACTTGGAAAGTGAAAGAACATTGACAACGAGTCTTCATTCAATCAAAGACCATATCTCTTGTTTTGTGCCTCACTTGAGCAGACGTTATTTGAGATACTTTGTGTTTAAAAAAAATCAATTTTTTGTGGACTGATTGTCTCATTCCATATGTTGGGATGACTTTGTAGCATAGGTGTTATGTACGGGAAACAAATCCTCTGTTTTTTACTGGTGCAGGATTTCAGCACATCATGGGATATCAAAGCCACTCCAACCTTCTTCTTCCTAAGAGATGGCCAGCAAGTTGACAAACTAGTTGGAGCCAACAAACCAGAGCTACAGAAGAAGATCACTGCAATTGTGGATTCAGTGAACCCATTTCATGCATAGTTGTTGCATGTTTCCCATCGCATTTATGAGTGGTCAGGGCACTGCCAATTCTCTCTACTTGGTGTGATTCTCGCGTGATTGGTATATATCTTTTGCCTTTGCATGTTAAGTGTCCTGTGTTTTTGATAACTAAATTAGCTTAAACCCGTGTATCTTTGTCAATAATTGTTTGAGAAATTGCTGATTGTCCTGAATGTGGAGAGGTTTTTGTTTATGTGGAGTTAATTCAATGTCTTTTCTTTCTCGCTTTGGTTCTTTCATCCTAACGGCAGTTGCAAAATCTTGATCCTCCACCAAATTGGTGCATAAACTGAAGCAACAAATGATGCATTACGTAACTACTAGGCAATCCTTTGAAATTTGGTTGTTTATACCGGTCTACATTGTTGGTCCATTTTCTAACAGCTCCAGCTTTTGGGACAATTGCTAACTTAATGTTATCAGAGCTCTAGTTGGAAGAAGTCTTGAGTTGAAGTCCCTCTATTTATATTTGTTCTTCATTTGCATTATCTTCTTCTCTTTCTGTTTATATTTGTATCTCAATGTGCAAGTAGGGAAAATGTTGAATAGTTTGATATACGTACATTGTTGGGCAAATTTTCGAGCTTACGCTTTTGGAACAATTAATAATTTAACAATTTCTGCATCTAATGTGTCCTAGCTATCTTTGAGTTCATATGTTTCTCAGGTTTGGGCTTCTAAAATGTCAGGGTTAGAGGAAATTCTTTTTTTTTTTCTCGTGTCACTTTCATCGAATTTGATAATAACCAGATGAGTTCACAACCCCCTCTATATGTAGAAACCTTTGAATTTACTGCTCTTCTACCATACATCCACAACCAAAATGATAATTGAAGGATTTGGGCGGTGAGGCATTATTAGACTACCGGTCTAGCGTACAAGTCTCATTCTTTTACTACTATGTTTTCTTTTACGAAACATGAAATCCCTAAGACTGGCGTATTAGTAGAGACAACATGGGCGTACAAAACAGCTGGTTCTGTTTTCTATTAGGTCAATTTATGGCCTTCTGGCTCACCACCACATCCACATGGCAATATCCTCCTTTGAGAGATCATTCAGTGCCCGTGAGGCTCCGCCATGCGACGACCCAGGCTGCTTACAGGTGTTGAAAGTTGGATAATCTAACACGTGTGGAATACACTTAGTCTTCCGCTCTATATGAATGTGTGAAGAAGAGGCTTGTGACATGCGGTGTTCCCTTTAGCTGCTTGTTTGAGTCACTAGGCAACAGCCAGATGCCGTGTCATTCATCTCTTTAGTTGCCCATATGGAATGATTTGGATCCCCGAGTTTGCCAATGCCAAATTTTGTGCAACATTCTACTGTGTTTCTGACTGGCGCTGGTGAAAATGAGTTCCATGTTGAAAGACTATACAAAGCTGGAATTACCTCTAGCAACATATATATATATATCATACATAAGTTTGTGCTCTCTGATCGGACAGTGTGGTGGTACCTGTCACGTCCTCGATTTTCAACATAATTAAATAATATATTTTAATAAAAGATCATCGCATATCATAAATAATACCCAAAAGTTAAGATTATATAACTTTGGCACCTGGCCCAAATCAACTTAATTACAAGTACGAATCTGTTTAGAATATTACAATCTCTTTAGTCAACAGAATGTAAGAACAATTAGTTACAAACCCATCTTTACAAAAGTAAATCAATTACAAAAGAAGATTAAGTAACTAAAAGAAGTTAGCTTCCAAAATCTTCATGTCCAAGAACATCATTGCATGCAGTCTATTGCCCAACATTCGAACATGAAAATAAGGATTTTGTTGAGCTACACTAGCCCAGTAGAAAAATCTTTACCAATCTTATATGTAAATATGGTGACAAGTGCAAACAAAGAGAATTTGGAAATACAGCTCGGTAGACGATAACCAATCTATTTGCAAATGAACCCTTATCGAAATTGGATACATAAACCGTGTGACACTAACCCCTCAAACGACCCCAGCTCGACTCACTAACCCAAACTCCCACCATCGGTATTCCCACCACTTGCGTTATCGTATAACACCATAAGGATTACCATGTTACCACCACTTGCGTCACGGTGATCCCTAACGACTTGGATTACCGTATTACCACCACTTGCGTTACGAAACCCTTTAAGTCTCCGTATTACTACCACTTGCGTTACGGGACCTCCTATCCCCACTTCCAACCCAAAATCAACTATTTCCTCATACAACACGCAAACTAGGACCTCTCTATGAACACATTCTTAGATAGAACATCCTACGTTATGCCAACATCATCACAAATGCTCACAAATACCAACAATCTATAGAATGCACATTAATAACGTTTAAATCTTATTCGATTCTTGCTAATGGAATACCAACGAACCAAGGAATGCATCGAGCCATCGTAGGAAGTCAAATAGACATGCTTGAGATAGATTAAGAGGTGTCCAAAATGGTTTAAAAGTGTTTGGAAGTCAAAACAATTGACGGAGAAGCAACAGGTGCAAAACTGGAGTTAAACTCCTAGTATCGATACGCACGAAATCCGTATCGATACAATATTCTCTGACCAAAAAGATAAGCTTGTGGTATCGATACGGCCCTTAATCCGTATCGATACCATGGGGCTTCGGGTAGCGATTTCTGCAGATTTTCAAGACGTGAACGACAATCAAAATCTAACAACCCAAGGCTCGATTTCACTCCAAATCAACATATAAACACATAAAAGAGGTAAAGGAATCCCTACCTCGCAACAATGGTCGAGATTCAAGTGTTTTTGAACGACCCCTAACTTTTCGAACTCCGAAACTTTGATTTAAGGTTAACCCAAGATCTCCGAGCTCTAGAACGCGAATAGAAGGCTTGAGGGAGGTTGGTTCTTGAAGGTTTAGTGAGATTAAATGGGGTTTTGAGTGAGAAGAGAGGAGAGAGAGAGAGAGCCGGTGGGGAGGGAGGGAGGAACGGATGAGAGAGAGAGAATTTGGGGATGAGAATATCATCCTCTACCACACACACACACCCCCCCCCCCCCCCTATATACCCATATATCTTTTTATTACACCTATACTCCTTCAACTTTCTATTCTTCCATATAAAGTCCCAATCTAATTAATCACCAAATAATTCATATTTTCTCAATTAGGTATTTAATAGTTAATTTCAATAATTAAATAAATTACGGATCTCTACAGTACCACCATTAACAGATAAAACGGATCAAAGCTAACAATCAGAGAGACCTCATTTAAACATCAACCACACGAGATACCATTATGGTCGTTGCTTCTGTTTCCGTTCATGTTCTTTCTTTCACCATTTTGAAGTTTAAGGAAGACCAACTGTTGGCAAAACATTTATACAACCCCATGCTCAGACTATTGTCTCACACAATCTGAATAAAAACAACACCATAGCAGTGCAGGGAACATCACGGCAACAAACATCTTTTGCAATCCAACTCTCTCCTTACGTTCTGCCAGCTCATCAGGTTGATTTTACTCCTATCAAGTGTCCAAAAAATAATCGGGAATGTTAACCAAATAGTTAATTGGAAATTGAATATCAACATAGACATGGAACCCGTCCACATCAGTAAACAGAGACTGTTATTGATTCTAGGTAGCTCACCGATAAAGTTAAGAGTATACAATCAATAGAACAATTGGACTGATTCAATCATTTTTGCCGTGTGGACCAATTGGTAGGTAATAAGACTATGAAGCATTTACACAAATGCAAATGAATCACCCCCATCTGGTGCAAGTTTAATGAGAGATACAACAACTCTTTCCAATCTTCCGTGTCATTCTTGATGCAACTTGTAATGGTTTTGTTGTAAACATACTAAAAACCCGATTAATACGATCAGAGGTAAATAAACGAATGATTGTAAGAAAACAAATGAAAGAAAATTTACTTCAGCAGTTAAGCAACACTTGAACGATTTACCGGAAATCAATGGCTTTCTGGTCATCTCAACGTCCTTTTGGGTTCATAATCTGTGAGAAGACAGCACTAGGTGTCAATCCATCGGAATCTTCACTAGCTAAGCTCCGGCCACCAATGCTCATCGAAATCTCACTGCTCCTTGAATCTGTCACATGACTATCAAAACAAGGGGAAGCTTCTGAATCCTTCTTTCCTTTACAGGCTACATGATCAAATGAACCTTCTTCAATGTCCATTCCACTGAGCTCTTCTCCATTTTCCTCCGCAGACTCCTGCAATTGGAGAGCAAACTCAAGGTTCCACAACACATCACCCATTGACGGCCTGTCAATCCCCTGATCTCCCACACACTTCATCCCTGTCTCAGCAACCTTTTTGAAGCACTCTGGTGCAATCTTACCCTTTAGATATGGGTCGATGATCTGCTCAAGAATACCCTTGTTCTGGCAATGCAAAGCCCATTCTGCCAAACTCACTTGCTCCTTTGGAAGCGTGGGGTTCAAAGCTGGCCGAGCACACAAGATCTCAAAGAGTACTACTCCAAACGAGTAAACATCAGATTTATCAGTCAGCTGCTGCCTCCTGAAGTACTCAGGATCCAAATACCCGAAACTGCCTTTAACAACTGTGCTGACGTGAGTGTGATCCAGTGTAGGACCTGTTTTTGACAGGCCAAAATCGGAAACCTTGGCCACCCACTTCTCGTCTAATAGGATGTTGGTTGTCTTAACATCGCGGTGGATAATAGTATGTTTGGCACCGGTGTGGAGATAGTGTAAACCACGAGCAGCTCCAATGCAAATCTCAAGCCTCTGCTTCCATGGCAATGGAGGATTATTGGTCTTGTATAAGTGCTCTCTAAGGGTTCCGTGAGCCATGTAGTCGTAAACAAGGATCATTTCACAGTTCTCTTCACAATAACCAATCAGTGAAACAAGGTGACGGTGTCGAAGCTTCGAGAGCATCTCTATTTCAGTTTGGAATTCATGCACACCTTGCTCAGACAGAGGGTTCCCCCGCTTGATCGCAACTGTAGTCGTCCCACCATCGATTTCACCCTTGTAAACTTTGCCAAAACCTCCAACCCCAAGAAGTAGCGCCTCGTCAAAATTGTTGGTGGCAGCCTTGATCTCAGCAAATGAAAAGTGGCGGCAAAGGTTTGAAGGGAGGGAGGAGGCGTAGCTTCCTGTGGTGTTAGTCTTTGCGGAGCCTGCTGAGTGTGAATTTCCATATAACGAAAGAGGGAGCCATCCAGATGGTCCATCGCTTGGGCTTGAGAACTTCCTCTGCCTACGATGATGAGAAACAACCCAGACAAATAAGCCAACAAGAAGGATTGCAACGATACCACCACCCACACTTCCACCAATAATTGCTTTGCGCTTATTTGACCGATTTGAAGTAGCTCGATGATTAGTTGATGACGGGACCATTATATCTTCTTGAGGAGCGGGAACCGGATTAGGACCGGCAAGGTTTCCAAGAGTATCATTTACTTTGAATACCTCCACACCATTCAAGATCGCATTAGCGTATTGTGGTTTTGAGGCCATGTTTGGATGCAGCGCAAGCCAAAGATCCTGCCGAGGAGCGCCTGTGGGAACGAAGACTATGTAATCCTGATAAACTGGAACCCCGTTGTTGTGTGCCCAACCAATCACATCTGCCCCACTCTGAGCAGTTTGATTATTGAGGAAGATGTCAAATACCCTTTGATTAAGTTTCGTTATGTCTTGTCCAACCTCACAAAAATGTAGCCTAACAAGGTAAGAGAACCCTGAGTCGATCGTGAAGACCCAAGTAAGATTGTAATTCAAGTTGATATTCTCGTAGGCACCCATTGATCTAGCAGTGGAATAGACATTAACTGGTGCAACATAAGAGGGCATGCTTGAAGGATAATGAATTGTCATGTTTGGAGCAGTAGTTTCTGTAACCCCAAGTGATGCCCCAAAGATGTATGGCGCATCATCATTCCAGGATCTAAACAACCCTGTATCACCAGAGGGCGAAATGTCTTGCCCGCCAACATTCAACCTGTAAATATTTTCCAGAGCAGTGCTATTATCTATAATAAACGCTGTAGTTTGCCCCACGATAAAGGCATTTCCATCAGCAGTATTATAGATGTCAGGCATCGAAATCACCTCAATTCCATTTACAAAGGCATAGGAATTGGGAGAAGTAGGAGAAGGTTTGAAGGTTAAGTTCAAAGTTGTGGTGGGCACATTGACAGAATACTCTTTAACCAAAAAGGCATAGTTCAGAGCTTGAGTTGTTTGGGCAACACTGAAGTTCTTGAGAAGGGTATATGGTCCGGAACTAACAGAGAAGATGGCGTTTGAGGCATTTCGCCCCGAGTATGAAGAAGGATAGAAATGCAAGCGGATAAATTTACGACCGGAAGCTACAGGGAAGCTATAGGTGTATTCAGAGTCGAAAACCCTAGCAGTCATGCAAGGGACATCAGGAACTGAAGGGGCTTGCGTACCAGCAGTTGATGCAGATGAATTCCCACCAACAGAAGCAAATTTTGAGCCTATATCTGAGGTCCATTTGCGACCATCAGTATCAGTAGATTCTGGAGGCCCCCCACAATTCATGAGAATTTTATCGGTTGGTACATAATCTGCAGCTGACACTAAATGCAGCACAGAGGCTACCAACAGAAATCCGAAGATCTGAAAGCGGACATATTTACCCGAGCTTGTCATCGAAAATGTGCTGTGAATCTTCCAAAACACTGAAATTAATTGCAACACAAAATCAGCTTCAAATAATGGACAATGCTAAGCATCTGTAAATTGAAAGTGAATCTGAAACTATAACTTTATTTTAGATCCCAAAATCTTTAAAATACAATGCGATGTTTGTAAAGTTGATCATTGGGAGTGTTATCACGGATTTGACTAGGGAGTCCAATGGCACAAAAACTACCCATAGGCACAAACCTTAACGTAATTTTCAAATTTTGGCCTAAATTAATTTGTCTTAAAGGCAGTTGGTATTATTTACCTTCAGTGATCGCTTGTTTAGTTTCTCGCCAAAAATTTGTGGGATCTCTTGGTATGAATAATTTTAAATATAAATTAGACCGAATTGAAAAAATTCAGATAATAAAACACTAAACAAAATAAAGATAGTTATTTCGATTTTTTTTTTGGTCTTGAATTTTGTCTTTTTGCTTTTGATCATACATTTTGACAATTTAGGCTCAAAGGTTAATCTTAAGAAATTAAGAGAGACGAAAAAAGACCAAAATAATTTCTCCTAACCTTATTTGCTTTACAATAACAGGTGACTAGACATAGGTGATGAAGCTGAATTTTAGTGACAAGGAACTGAAGAAGAGAAGATCAGAGACCAGTTTAGCTAAATAAATACTCCTATGAAACAAGCTTAATATATAATCTAGTCAGTCAGGTAACAAAATAAAATTAAGTACAACTATAAAAGCTACGTACAAGAAAAAAGCAAAGTTTTTTACTTAATTAAAAAACAGCAACAAAGCTTCTAGATCCGGCGAACAAAAATGCTCGTTATATATTCAAAGAAAAATGGAACTAAAAACTAGCCATAGACTTGAAGAGAAAAGCAGAAATGCAGTGGATAAGTTACCTTGAAGAAAATGTACGGAGAGGGAGGGAGAGATCCAATTGAAGGAAATGGTAGCTCCACGAAATGGAAATGGTGGAGAGAGAGAGAGAGAGAGAGAATGGAAGAGGACGAATTATTTGGAACCATAGAGAGAAAGTTGGCCGCTTTTATGTCATCTCCTCCTCCCCTTGTTAGTAATATATATATAAATAAAAGTCACATAAATGTGCGGATGGATGCGAACGTTGATGGGCAAGTAAAAGCGTTTTTTCAAAATCTTTAAAGTGGTCTTGTTCTGTTAAAAAAATACTCCCTCCGTCCCATTTTTATTGTCCATTATTTCTTTTTCACTTTTTTGTTTCTTGCGTATATCTTTCAATCTATAATATTTTTCATAATTTTGACATCTTTGTATTATAGAACAAATTGAAATCTATCAAATAAGATCCATATTGCATATTTTAAGAGATTCACATTGAAAGATATAAGCGATTGAAAACTGCACGAATATCAAAAAAGGACAATGAAAATGGGACGGAGGGAGTAAAAAATAAGTACTTATTTTTTAAATTAAATATAATTTAGTGTAAAAAAATAATATGTCTCATAAAGTAAAAAAAATGTACTTAAAGAATAAGAAGTTTAACGGAATCGGGCCAAAAAATAAAATTTATAAGTGAAAAAATTGAGAAAGCAAGCGAAGATCATTTCGAAAGCAGTAATTACTAGTAGTACATTGCTAAAGACCAACATCTCCTTGGTTTGGTGTTTTAAACCCTTTGCTATCTTAATGGCGGGTAAAAAAAGTGAGACCCCACAGCTGAAAAATACACAGTGGAGTTATAAATGAGTGAGGGACAGCTGATTTTCAATTCATCACTCCAAAACAAAAAACACAAAACAGAACATGGGAAACGCGTTCAATGTGGGACCGGGGTTCCGAAAGAAATCTATCTTGTGTTCTTGTGATACTCCTGGTCCTGGCCTCCCTCATTTCCTCATTTATATTTGGGATATTTTCAACAAAATTACACCTGGCATTGGAAATATTACCATGTTTTTCCACTTGGATAGGGATTTCGGTCACATTATTAATTTCTAATAGAATTTCTTCTTTTTTTTGAACCTATCCTTTTTAATGCTTTTACGGTGTTCCTAAAAGGCGTTATGGCCGTGTCTTTTGTATATGAGCATTATGTAACTTAGGTTGTAACTCTATCGTTAATCCACGAATTTTTGAGATTCAATGTGTGTCTGAGCTGTTTTGGGTCCAGATGTCAAACGCTAGGGGCTCTTGTCCCAGTTTTGGGGCCCACTTCGGTTTCGTTTCAATGATTGAAATCGTTCACTTTGTAGAGCTCGTCGAGTAGAACAATTATGCAAAAAAATTAACGTAATTGGATATCATTAAATGCCTGATCGGAGCCCATATAACTCTCGGTCCATGGGTTACAATGGATTTAATCCAGTGTTTCGGATCCATTCTTTTCAAGAAAAAAAGTTTCCGATCAGGCACTTAATGATATCCAATTAAGCTGATTTTTTGCATAATTGTTCTACTCGATAAGGTCTACAAAGTGAACGATTTCGATTATCGAAACGAGACCAGAGTGGACCCACAAATCAAGGACAATAGCACGCTGCTGTCCCCAAGGGGACAGCAGCCCCCGAGCTCCCCTAGACGTCTCCTTTCAAGATTGTTGGGGAGTTGGACCCAGTTGGTATTCGGTTCTCGGCTGCTCATGGGCTGGAAGGCACCAATGCATGTAGTTTGGTCCCATCTCAATTGATTTGATCCATATGGGTCCTGTCGGTTACACACCACACATGGCTCTTAAATAATACTCCCTCCGTCCCATTTTTATTGTCCATTATTTCTTTTTCACTTTTTTGTCTCTTGCGTATATCTTTCAATTTATAATATTTTTCATGATTTTGACATCTTTGTATTATAGAACAAATTGAAATCTATCAAATAAGATCCATATTGCGCATTTTTGGAGATTCACATTGAAAGATATAAGCGATTGAAAACTGCACGAACATCAAAAAAGGACGATGAAAATGGGACGGAGGGAGTACTACTCTTTCTGTCCTCATTCTTTTGTCTCTCGTTTTAGCTCAATCGGATAAAAAACTAATTATACTTTTCTCGTTCCCATTCTTTTGTCCTTCCTCCTATTCCAGTCGGATAAAAAACTAATTATAATTTTTAATTAGTAATACTGTTTATATGCAGTATGAATCTTATTTGATAGATTTTAATGAATTCTTTTAAATGATATTTTCAAAATCACCTAAAAGATTATAGATTACAAGATATAATTAATTGAAAAGTGGGACGGACTCCTAAAAGGGACTAAAGAATTGGAACGGATGGAGTAACTTTTAATTGATAATACTATTCATATGCAATATGAATCTTATTTGATAGATCTTAATGAACTCTTTTAAACTATATTTTCAAAATCACCTAAAAATTTATAAATTACAAAATATTATCGATTGAAAAGTAATACGGACTTTCAAAAAGAGACTAAAGAAGAGGGACGGAGGGAGTATTACACTCCTAACTTCATAGCCGATAACAAGTATTGTAGAAAATGGTGACAATTACCAAATTCTTGTGTTTAGATCAACTCTTATAATCAAGTGCGAATGCACGTTACGACCAGGATGGTCCCTTGACCCCCTGGATTTTTTATTTTTTCACTTGTACCCCTACAAGTTCATGATATAGTCCATTCAATCCCCTAAAAATTGCACTGGTGTCGCATTGCCATTTAGAAATTCGGTCTTGTTAACCTCTGCCTACCAGGTGGAGGATAAAATGATAATCCTTATAAGTTTCAAAAATTACAATTCCCCCCCCCCCCCTCGAAAAAAAAAAAAAAAAAAAAAAACCCCTCTTAATATGTACAATTTTAGGTGTTGATTGCAGAGTGAAATTAGTGATTTTTAATATGGTTAGAGAACTCATTTGTATAGCAAATAAAACTTGGTTTTAAAAGGATAATGTGCTTGACATTTTCAATCTTCTGATTAATAAGTGTCCCTCATGTCTTCATTTTTTGGATCTACCACGGCTCTTATTGATGTTGATCGAGCTATTTTTTTACCCAAATGTTCTACTCTATGGGACCCGAAAACTAAAACATATTCAAGGTGAGCGTCGAGTGGATCTAAAAGAATTAAATAAAATCGCATGTGCAATCTTGAAAAATGCGGAGAAGCCAATTCCTCGATGGATAAAAAACAAAAGAGAAACTTCATCCCAAACAAACAAACAAACAAAAACTCAATAAGGCCCAATGAATACATACATACATATATATATAGATCCGAAATTCATTTCAATAATGCCAAGTGACACTTACAGCGAAACCATCCGAATACAATGTAAAAGGAATCTACAAACTACCCATCACATAAAAAAAATACATGAAAACACAAGGACAAAGAGACAAGCTAGCGTTTAGATCTATGCCAAGCCTAAGCTCCCTCCACACCGCCTCATATGGGTAATTCTTTTTGGGTGAACTAGAAAGGAAAAACATACTACTAGAATTTCTCATAAAAATCCCGGTCTGTGAAGAAAAGCGAAAGATGTATTATTAATCGTATTCAAACCATGACCTAGCATGCCTTTATATAGGCTACAAGATGCATAACAAGGAAATACGCATAATAAGGAAATCCAAACTAACTAGGAAATATAAATAATAATCTGCCTAAACTAGAAACAGAATAATAAAGCTTAGAAAATAAGACAACATAATATGTTAACATTCCCCCCTCAAACTCAAGTAGGTCTACCAACTTGAGTTTGAAAAAGCACAGAGAAACCAGGAGTAGCCATGCCAAGCCAAGCCAAGCCAAGTTAAGAGAAACCAAAAGAAGCCAGAAAAGAGAAACGGCAGGGAGAGCCAAAAACAGCCATGAGCAAGAAAAGCCTTGACAATAGAGATTTGAGGTGAAATCCAAGTGCACGAGCCAGTTACATATTACTATGAGTGCCTGGCGGACGGCGATGAAGTTTAGGCCGCCCGCCAAGAACAAAAATTCCACAGGGCCTAGATCTTATAGCTCTGATACCATGTGAAGAAAAGCGAAAGATGTATTATTGATCGTATTCAAATCATAACCTAGCACGCCTTTATATAGGTTACAAGATGCATAACAAGGAAATACGCATAATAAGGAAATCCAAACTAGCTAGAAAATATAAATAATAATCTGCCTAAACTAAAAACAAAATAATAAAGCTTAGAAAATAAGGCAACATAATATGTTAACAAAGTTCATTGCAAGGAGATCCTTCACTTCATCCGGAAGGGTTATTGTGGGTAGGACTGCAAACGAGCCGAGCCAAGTTTCACGCAACTCGAGCTCGGCTCGTCAAAATATATACCAGCTCGAGCTCGACTCGAGCTACACAAACTTGGCTCGAGGTCAGCTCGCAACATCAAGCCACAGCTCGAGCTCGGCTCGGTACGCGAGAGCAAAGTAGAGCTGTTGCTGTTACGGTCTGGAGGCTCTACTTGTAGAGGATTCTTTGGGCACCACTTCTTCATTTTTTCGATGTGGGACTCATGGAAAAGAGTTTGAAGAATTTTTTCACTTGCACTTTTAGTTCCACATCGAGAGTTTTTAGACTCCTTAGAGCATGTGCACAAGTCTAAGTATATCTAGTATATTAGGTAAAATAAAGAGAAAAACCCTCAAAAACTCCCTACACCAGCCTAGTCAAATACACAGGCAAAATACCTTTGCTCCAATGACTCTGTACTTCTACCGAGCTACTATTCACCAGCAATCCTTTATTTTATTGTTTTCTCTCTCTCTCTCTTTCCCTCCTGATGAAGTGTGTGTCTGTGTGGAAGAGAAATGGGATAGTATAATATAATATTTTATAAAGATGGAGATGATAGTAGAGAGGATTTTTGTAGGATTAAAAGAAATTTAAATAGGTAAAATAAAAAAGTGAACTATTTTGTAGTTAAAATGCATATTCCTTGATGTACATGCTCTTAGGCATTCACTTTGCTATAAAGGCACCTCTGTCCTCTGAAGCTTCACGTGGGCTCCCTAGTCGCTTCGTACAAGAAGCTGTAGCTAGCAGCTAGACAGCTGTACATTGGGATTGGGATGATGATGATCCTTTTTGTAGCAATAAATAATAATATAATACTAGTAATTAAAGTTAAAACATTTTTCTCCGATTATGTATGGGTGTACATATATATATGTATATGTATGTAAGGTCAGTTCGTGAGCTCATACGAGCTGAGTTCAAGGCAGCTCGAGCTCAGCTCATTTATTAAACGAGCTAGGTAATAGAGTTCGAGCTCATTCGTTTATGAACCGAGTTGAGCTTAAACGAGCTGTTAGAGAGCGGTTCGGTTCATTTGCAGCCCTTATTGTGGGCATGATAAGATCATATTGGTTGGATCCCATCCTCGCCATTAATTTATGTGCCAATTTGTCGCCTTTTCGATGGAAGGGTAGGGTATGCTTCAAGTTGCTTCCCGTCATCTCCCTGATGGCACGACATTCATTTGCTAAGTTGCTAGTATTAAGGAGCATTCGGGGACATGCCATCATCTATCCTACCATTTGCACAACAGCGAGCTGAGTCCGTTTCCAATGGAACCGCTGCCAGGCCTTGGTCCTAGATCATTTCATTTGGTACTAAAATGCTGCATTTCTCGGCCTCAATACAAGCCCACGGGAGTGAAAAAAACCTGGGCCGAAGACGCTGGGCCCAATCCACACCCTAGCTTTATGTATATATGTATATGTATATCTTCATATTCCCGACTTGACCATATTTTGATCGTGTTTTTTGTGATAGGTTTTGGAGAAATTAGAGACATCTGCGTGCAGATTTGAATCAATTATGGAAGAAGATACTCCCATAGAAGCAAAAGAAGACATCTCAGAAGTTAGTTTCCGTCTCACTGTTTAGTAAATTTGCATTCTTTTTGCCCATATATATGCACGTGTATCTATTTGGATCTCAAGAAATTAACTTTCTTGAGATCTTTTATTTTACTGCAACATATACTATCAGCAGCAATCATCGTAATTTAGTTGCAATGAATTTGCTGTGTATCACCCGGTGAGGCCATAGTTTCAGATCCTATTTATACTTTTCTTTGTCTCTTATTTGGATGAAATTTCCATTTCACTTGAATTTTTCTTTATTGTTGATACATCATCGGGTTGCAATTAATTATTCGTTCAGATTGCACCATTTGATCCTACTAAGAAGAAGAAGAAAAAGAAGCCAGTTATACAGGATGCTGGGGATGATAACACTGACAAGTTAGCTGAGAATATAGAAAACCTGTCAAGTAAGTTTGATATGACCTGCAAATTACTGTGTTATTCTTGTTTGTATGCATTTGTCTTCACAATCACTTAAGCTATTTAGCCGTGTTATTGCCCTAAATTTTAGGGAGCCTCTTTTTTGTTCTTCCCTTGCAGTTTCTGAGGGGGTTGAAACTGCTTTCATTGGTTTGAAAAAGAAGAAGAAGAAACCAGTAATTTCTGAAGCTTGCAGCTTATTAAGCACAAAACAACATCTCCTTATATTTGTAAGAAATTGGCACGGCTTCTGGCAGGTAGAAACTGATTCCTTGAATCATCTTGCAGGTAGAAACTAACCCTCTGGATGACGAGATCATCGATAACGAAGAGGATCTAGATGGTAAACTTAAATCTGATACCTTTGTTGACCAAGTAGCTAGCTCACAAGTTTATTGTAACCCCCCTAAAATATGCAAAACATTGTGCTAGAAGAAAATGTCGTGGCTGAGGATGAAGAAGGTGATGGAATCATTTTGCAGCAACAGTATCCATGGGAAGGAAGTGACCGAGACTATGATTATGAGGAGGTATGTTTGATGTTTTTATTATTCTTTCCTCCCCCATTGATTTATTATATCGTTTGTGCTTCATGTGAGTGTGCAGCTCCTAAGCAGAGTGTTCCATATCCTCCGGGAGAACAATCCAGAGCTTGCTGGAGATAGGCGTAGAACTGTCATGAGGCCACCACAAGTACTTCGAGAAGGCACAAAGAAGACTGTCTTTGTGAATTTTATGGATCTGTGCAAGACGTATGTTTAGATTCTCTTGGATTTCCATTTAGTAAAGACAAATCAAAGTCAAGAAGGGAAAAGATATCTTTGTGGTTTGCACATTTGCTCCATGTCCTAGTGAAAATTCTCTGAACTACTTGATTGCTTATACAGTTATACTGGGTCCATAGATACAGTGCATATCTTGAATTCCTGTCTTAAATGTAATTTCGTGGGACATTGTCTTTACCTTTTTGCATCTATACGGTACTCGTTTTTGCAGAACAAGGCTAAGTTGCAATTTATGTTATGTGCTGCAGACTCATTTTTGTCTTTCAGAACTTTCAGGAATTGGGATGTCATAGTCATTTTGTGCTACTTTGTATTTTGTTGAGCTCCCTTCTTTGTCTTTCAAAAATTCATTCTTGGTAGTCTGGTACTCGGTTTCTTATTTGGTGATGATCTCGCTGGCATAGATTGTTGTGCATGTGTGGAAGGTCTCACTTTGTTTGTAGATGTGTATACAAAGCTTCCTCACTCTTAATCGGTTTGTTTTGTCGGGTTCAGGATGCATAGGCAGCCAGAGCACGTCATGACTTTCTTGCTCGCTGAGATGGGAACAAGTGGATCTCTTGATGGACAGCAGAGATTGGTTATCAAGGGAAGATTTGCTCCTAAAAACTTTGAAGGGATTCTTCGTAGATACATCAGTAAGTTTCTTGTTTACCCTTTGACAGTATGAAGTTGAAGCTTTATGATGTAGTTCTGTGAAATAAGTAATCTCGCCTAGCATTCAGATTTGTCAGAGGGGCTGGAATACTTTGAACTTCTTGTCTGGTTTTTCCTTGTGAAACCATAAAATGTCCTTGATATGTTGTTGGTTGCTCATGTTCAAGCAGCCATACTTGTTTATTTTTTGAAAAAAAAAATTCCTCCTTTTTTCTTTTACCTGTATTGCTGTAAGGAATTGTTCTCTAACATTACTTTCGGAATTCAGATGAATACGTCATATGCAATGGCTGCAAAAGTCCTGATACAATCCTTTCCAAAGAGAATCGTCTCTTCTTTCTCAGATGTGAGCAGGTAAAGTCATCTAAACTTTAACCTCTAAATTTGCACTGATAGGTAATGTTGCCATAGTATCCCGTACCTTAAACAGATCATTGGTGGCTTCCATGGGATGGATGCTCTTGTTTCTGAACAATGCACAAATGACAATTCAAACGTAAATCATGTGTATTGACTAAAGGATGCACCTGCTCAAGGGAATTCTTGAAATGTTCAATTTTTTAGTGGGTTTTTTTCTTCGTTTTTAATGTAGGAGGGGTTTTATATGTTACAAAATAGTCTTATTTGCATGGGGCGTTTGTCGTTTTTGCCTTCACGTCTTTTGGTGATTCTTGTGCTTGTGGCTGGACTTTTTATCACTGCTTTGTTTGTTGGAACTTCAAGCATATTCATTACAATTATGAAAAAGAAAATATGATTATACGATGGCAAAATGATTGTCAGGGTCTTTCTGATATAATGTTGACTTCCTGTTGCAGTGTGGCTCTGGGCGGTCTGTAGCTCCAATCAAGGCTGGTTTTGTTGCTCGGGTTGGGCGTCGGAAAGCTGGGACATGATGGAGCTATCTTTTGTTGTTCATTGCTCGTTCCTATCTTCCTTTCTGAACTTCAAGTGTCCGTTGTTGAGCTGCCTTCTTTGTCTATCAATATATAGCTTAGTGTCATTAGTTCTATTACTACAGATACAGAATGTTGAGAGGCCATATATCTGTGACTCTTATGTCACAATTGTGTTGAAGGTCTCAAGAGCTTGCAGTACCATTCCTTTTGATTATCCAGTTGATTTGTTGAAGATCTGATGAAATGTTTGAATCCAATATTGGATATAGGAAAAAGGGCAAAGGAATGAAATTACTATTTTCTATTCATTTGTGTGTTCAAACAGACGAGAAACATCGACTTTCTTGTAACTCTTCCTAGCCTCAACAGCTCAACTTAGGACTGTCAATGGACCAGATTTGATCCGGATCCGATTCAAAAAATCCAATCCAAATCTGATAATCCAAATACGGATCGGATTCAGATTAAATCCGTTATCAATTCAATCCAAAATTTTATTTTAATTTTTTAAAAAAATTGTAAAGTTTTTATTTTGAGAGAAAAAGAAATTGTATTTTTATTTTAATTTTTAATTTTTTTTTTGGCTAAATTTTTGAAGTAAAAAAGTTTTTGGATCGGATCCGGATTTTCGGATTCGAATTACCACTATCAGATTAGAATTTGTCGGATTCGAATTGGATTCGACCCATAAGAAAAAGGCTAGTGTTTTTTTTTTTTTCCCACGTTTTCTATGTCGAAATGTATGATGAGTTCTCTTCATTTTTTGTCTTTATTTTCTTAACCTCGCGGAAGAAAGAAATAACCAAGATACTGTTCAGTTTCTTATTTTCTGTTTCGCAAAGATGCTACAGAGCTAGATGTTTGTGGAATATTAAAATTTAGATGTGTACGGAATCGTCTCATGTGTAAATCACGTGTTTACCTTGTGAGATCCACAGTTGTGCACGGATGTTTATGTCTGTACGAATGTCTGTGTGTAGCATTAATCTTATTTTTGGCTTCAGTTACTATTCCTGGACATATCTACCAATCAATTTTTGTTTCCCACCAAGATTCCACTTTATTCAATAGTATATAACTGCTCTTGTCAAAAAAAAGAAAAAAAAATAGTATATAACTGCTTAAATATATCCAAGTTGACAATTTATCTTCCAAGGGCTGTCGGTGGCACACTGGCAGTGCATCTGCGGTGGCTGGTGTCTACTTGTGGGTAACCAAAAGAGCATCTCTCCCATAAACTTCTCTTTCTCTCTCTCTCAACTTGCTATTCCGACGCAGTCCCATTCTTGATTCTTCAAAGGAAAACCCAGCAATGGAATGTGAAGAAGACTTGGATGAAATGGGAAGAGACGTATGCAGATGCAGGTAAACCCCTAGATATAGGCCACTATACCTAATTAACTTGTAGCGATGTAAAGGTGGCAGTTTGATTAAGAATATATGTTTTGTATAAGCTTGGAATGGTGGTGATGAATTTGTGATGCAACTCTATATTTCTGAGTTGTCGTCGTCACAGACTTACTTTCTGAGTATTGTTACGCTTTGAAGCCAAGGACCCAGAAATGAGTAGGGCCTTTTCCTTAATTTGATGTTTACCGAGTGTACTATGGAGTGAATGAGACATCTGAACTAGACCGACCTACAAATCTAATATCCACAAATTAAATGTCAGAGAAAATGTGCAATTGCCAACAATTCAGCCATGGCCCATAGGCATGGTTAGGTCTCTGTTAGACGGAGTAGTTCCCAACTAACTGCGCACCTTAATCACCGAAAAGAAGGTAAGATCGGAATGACAAAAAGAAAAAGAAGGTGGTGAGATCGAAGAGTACTTCATTCCCACTACTTGTTCATAGCTGTATCATTGCTTGAACAGCATGCAATGAAGTGATAACAAGGAACATATTCTTTGCTTTGAAGTTAGCAGGGTCGCCATCATGAAACTTCTCTTTTGGTTCACAATAGTGTTTCCTGCGTTGCAGAAAACTAGGATCTCCATATGCATATATATGTTGTTCCAAACGATTGTTTTGAATTGTCCTGTTGACTCAAACTATGGGTGCCGATGAGCAGAAGTTTCGATTCAAAACAATCTTTTGGGACAGCATATATATGCTGTTTTGTCTTGTGTTTGTTGCTGAAAATTTGAGTTACCTTGTTTTCAGTGTCAATGGGTATGAAATTTTGGATAGATCAGATGGAGAATTAGCATATTTTAGCATAAAACATGGGTACTCATGAGAAAGTTCATCCTTACTCGAATTGAAGTATTTTCTTGGTATACACACCGGTTTACATTGATGTAATGTTTTAAATCATGTATTGTAGGATTAGTGAAATTGGTGATATGGAAGATGATGCATGGACCATGGTGCAGAAAAAGGGGAACCAGTTCGTTGTTAATGACCAACCTTTTTATGTTAACGGATTCAACACATACTGGTTGATGGTATTTGCTGTGGATCAATCTACAAGAGGAAAAGTCACTGGAGTATTCCAACAAGCATCTTCTGTGGGTCTAACGGTTGGCCGTACTTGGGCTTTCAATGACGGCCAATGGCGAGCTCTTCAAAAATCGCCATCCGTTTATGATGAAGAAGTTTTCAAGGTGATTCTCTTGGTTTTAAATCTTAATGCCCCACCCCCCACCGCCGTGCGCGCGCGCACACACACAACATCTGTGCTTTGTTACGCAAAATGGCATGTGACATGTCATCTGATTTTTGGAAGTTATTTTCTAGGATTTTTTGAAATAGAACCTTTTTTTGTGTGGAAAACATTAGTAAATCTGTACAATCATCAAAAACTATTCCCGCTTTGAAGGAACTAGATATGAAAATAATCAGTTTCTCGCAATTTTCTACAAAAGTGACTATTAAAACAACAATCAGATAGGAAAGAGTCAATGCTTTACTGTTTTCCAACTTCCTACAGAAAGCTGGTTGTCCAGTAGTAATTGCAATCTAGCCTAAGCCTATCGCTTACTTGGTTACACTACTGTATACATATCTAATGCATGATGAACAATGACTGTAGATGTTGGTAATTAATAAGCATTTACCCTGTATCTCAATTTAGATTTTAGAATGGAATTGCAGGCCTTGGATTTTGTGGTCAGTGAAGCAAAGAAGTACAAGATCAGGCTCATATTGTCATTAACTAACAACTGGGATGACTATGGCGGCAAGGCCCAATACGTGAAATGGGGTAAAGCTGCTGGCTTCAATTTGACTTCAGATGATGACTTCTTCAGTCATCCAACTGTCAAAAACTACTACAAGGCCCATGTTAAGGCATGTTCCTAGCTGCTTCTGAGCTTGTCATAGGCATCTTCTGTCAATTACATTGCAATATTGAGGTCTTGGTATGAGTTCAAGTACCTCGGATGAACATGAAATGGACGTGCCCGACACTTTTTTCAAAAAAAATGTAGGACACGACTCTCTGAGGGCACGTTAATATATAAACATTCATTCCTTATATGTAGTTTGCATGAATGGTTTAGTCGAAAAATGCAACATAACTCTAGATAAAATTAAGGAGGTCATACCATAAGCTAAAAGAATTTATCATGAGGATAGCAATTGCATTCTATGATAATAATAGATAAAGGATACAAAATTTAGGTAAAATTAGTCTATCATTCAATACATACATGACCTGTATCTTCCAGCACAACTTCCTGACACTAATAAGCCTAAAGGACGAGGTATGAAACGGTATAAAGTTACATTACATGGTTCTAACTTGGTTATTATGCTGCCAGTTATTCTTTCTATACAAGCATTTGATATCATATATGTTAAGCAATGGAAATTTGTGTCCCTCAAGTGTGTGGAAGAGTTTCTGCTTTTGTTAAACTAAAAAAATAATTAGACACATTTGGGTGAGTGTCTGACGCAATGTCCAACGAGTGTCAGAGTCTGATACAACATTCAACATTCTTCATGATGCCTTTGTTTCCTAGGTATGCGGAAATAGCTAGATCACTACAACATGTGTTTTCATTGTGAAGTCTAATTGCAGCTCTCTGTCTCTCTCTGTCTCTCTCTCTCGGATTGCAGGCAGTGCTTAATAGAGTGAATACACTCACTAACATTACTTACAAGGATGATCCAACAATATTCGCTTGGGAGCTAATGAATGAGCCAAGGTGTGCCTCGGATCCTTCCGGGGATAAACTGCAGGTTTGTTCACTTCTCTATTGCCAGCTAGGATTTTATATTTAGTTTCAGGGATATGTTATCCAATAGTCAAACTTGTACACGAGTATGCCAATAGAATAAAATTAATATTATGTGTCCTGTGCTTGTACTTGTTAGACCGTACAGTTAAGGAGATATCTTCTCTGAAGAACACTTATTTTTCCTGTAAAATTGATGTGGTTGGTTTGTAGGCATGGATAGAGGAAATGGCAGTCTATGTGAAGAGCATTGATCCAAAACATTTAGTGGAGATCGGGCTGGAAGGATTTTATGGTCCCTCGACACCTAACAGGGTTCAATTCAACCCAAATACAGCTGCTCAACAAGTTGGAACTGACTTCATCAGGAACCATCAGGTTCTTGGTGTTGATTTTGCTTCAGCTCATATTTATGCAGACAGTTGGTAAGCATTCTTCATTAAAATTTCCTCACAGAATGAAAACCTTATGTCCTAACTTTGGATTAATATCAATACTTGAACGCTTCTGATTTAGACATGGATTTGAGTGTGCATTCGAATTTGTACAAAGTGCATTATGAATTTGAGTATGCATACATGGTCTCTTCTCTTGGCATGACTTGTGGATTCATTTCAGTAAATGTAGCATGTTATTCACATTAGTTGAATAAGAATGTTGTATAGATTTCCCTCTTCGTTTTTATCACTTATATGGCGCCGCAGCTACTGATTAGACTATGAAATGCATGTTAGACTATGAAACGTGTGTTTTATTGAAGGATTTCGGAGGAAATTTCCGATGCTCATATCCCATTTGTCAAGGCATGGATGCAATCCCACATTGAAGATGCCGAGAATGCCCTTGGCATGCCAGTTGTGTTTGGCGAGTTTGGTGTATCTTCAAAAGACCAAGGGTACAATACATCATTCCGGAACACCTTTTTCAGTACAGTGTACAAGACCCTCTTGAATTCCACTAAAAAAGGAGGGAGTGGGGGTGGAAGCCTTCTGTGGCAACTATTTCCTGAAGGGACAGATTACATGGACGACGGGTATGCAATTGTTCTTTCAAAGTCTCCTTCAACTGCCGACATTATATCTCTCCACTCCAAAAGGCTTACGACCTTGAACTCCCTTTGTTCTTGGAAATGCCACTGGGGTTGCAAGAAGAAGCATCCTTTAGAGACTTTAATCTACCATGATGATCTTTGAATAGTGTGGGTGATGTATAGAAGAATGATTATACTTCCACATAGCATGTATGTATATATGAAATTTTGAAAGCACATTTATCATACAATGGAGGAGTTGAAGTTATGGCTTTCATGTTTTCGTAAGTCGTTGCAGGTTTTTGGTAATAAATTTCAGACAAAGATTCCTCATCTGAAATCATCATTACGACATGGTTAGTGTCATGCTATTGCATTTCCTTGGCCATTTTAGAAGACAACTGGTCTCTTTGGTGACGAAAAAATAGATTCATCCTCGTATACATGGAATGGGACTTGATTCTCTCTCCAGTAACAACTATAAATACTTGAGCGGAAAAAATCCCATAACCATAAGGTGAAGAGATTTCTACTCACATTAACCCATTACTTGGTTAAGCTAAGCTTTGAGAGAACTGTGGCTGCCTGGTCACCACCCAACAAGAAATAAGGATGCCTCAAAGCAGCTGCAGCAGATAAGCGCCCCCTTTGCAGGAAACCTCTCTCTGAAATAAGCTTCGTGGCCAAATCCCACCCTCTACCCGAATCAAGATCCAGAATGCTTAAGTCAGGCCTCATCCGAGTTTTCTCCCTCCACTTCTTCAGGTCGTATCCAACTGTCTTTAATTCTGTATTGAAATTCTTTAATCCTGCAGCTGACCTTAATGTCGGTATTGCCATTTGCATAAGTACAATCCCAGCAGAGTACATGTCGAATAGATCAGGGCTGTTTAGCTGAAAGTACAATGAAAGCGCACAAGTTTATACTTCAATCAAGCTTCTTTTACTGTGTTGTGGAAAAGGAACTCGAACTAGCCATGTGCAGTAGCAATAGCTAAGTCGAACAAGCTTTGTCAAGCCAAACGACCCTTTGCCATAAATACAACAGCGGAGGGATGTTATAGCCAGATATTTGCACCTTGTTTGGTTGCTGATAATACAGAACTTACCTTAGAAACTGGTTTTGAAAACAAAAGGTTCTCCGTTTTCCAATCTTAAAAATTTTCTGGGGGTAATCGTTTTGGACAAATTGAAACGATTTTTACGAAATTTTCCAAAACGTTGGTTGTTTTCCAAAATGTGTATGTAGCAGAAGTTTGGAAAACGATTGGTTAAAAAAATTTCTCATAGATGTTTCGCAAAAATGATTATAAGAACAACACCCCCACAAAGCCTTGTGATATTCGATAGACAATCATTTGAGGAAGTTCAGAAGCCCTATAGCTAGTTTCCTTGCAATTAAACCAAATAGGATCTACTGCAAGTGATCTGAGATGGATCTATCAATCTCCTTTTTCTTTTATCCACACAAGTAATGTTGTTTTTAGGTTCCACTTCCTAGAAAGCATAAAGAGTTGAGGAGTTCACCTCCAAAACGAAAATGGTAAGAATAGAGTGATACCTGCCATAAAATGGGAGAGAGGAATGCTGCAATAGGCTCGGGCGGTGGATTAGGTGTTTCCTCTGGGAGTACATACAGTTCTGGGGGACAATAGTCAGGATCAAGCAAGCCGCGGTTGGGTACATAGTTCTTGCCAATCCGAAGATCTGTGGCTGCCCCGAAATCTATGAGCTTAATCCGTCCCTTCTTTGTTACCACTAAGTTTGATGGCTTTATGTCTCGGTGAACAATACCCGTGTCATGGATTTTCTTGAGCGAAGTAATAATCTGGCGCATAATTTGCTTGATAATTAATGCGTTTCGCTTAATCAAGTCCAGTCCTTGCAGAACACGACCAAACATGACCGACTCCAAGTTCAAAGGAAATTTGCGATCTTTCATGTAATCCAAAAGGTCTAGATCTCCCTGTCACATATGATTTCTCTGTATAAGTTCGGTATGCAGTATAGAAAGGATTTATGGGAAATTGATAGGACACTCTTAAGGCTGCCAAAAAAATAGATTTAGTACCTCAAATTTCCATACAAGCCATTTACCTCCTTTTGTAAATTGCGCATTTGTTTTGTCAGCAATAAAAGTTCCAAGGAACTCGGCACAGGTTTCAGGAGCTGCTCTTGACAGCCTATAATTGAACCATTCCTCAAAGTCACCACATTCTTCAGCACCTTGAACTCCAACCTTCACCTGATAACTTTCATAAATAAGCAATATAAATAATCCATTCAAATGTCAGAAAGACAGGGCGGTCTCTTAAAAAAAATTCAAGAAGAACAAAACATAAGCATAGTGATACAACTTAAAGGAATTCTTCCATTGGATTCAAGTTTCATTATGTTCTGATTTTGGTGACTCTTGCAACTATATGATTTGGAAGTAGCTAGTGTATCAGCGCAGAATAACTACCTCCGCATCAAAGTAGTAATACAAAAGACAAAAACATATCGAGCAAAAAATGTAAAGCAAAAATATATTGAGCAAAAATGTAAAGCAAGGCGAACATATGAAAGCAACAACTGTAGGTTCAATAATTGGAAGTGGACTATTAGAATACATGTCAATGAAAAGATTCTATATAAGGCGATCCTACCCAGTGGCTGGGGCTATAGCTCCCAACCAGTACTTTCTCATATGAGTCATATTATCAAGAAAGCAAAATAGAAGGCAATGGGTGCATTTCAAGAATGAACCATAGAAATCGATTGTCACATATTAGCAGATCGAAAACGAACAAATCAACAAGGAATCCAACCAGTCCACAATGTCTCAATGAAATATATCAGATGAGATAAAATTGGGCAGTAAGTAGAAAATACGGTCTTTTAAGTTATGATCAAATGGTGATAAAAAGGAAGTTATGATCATATGTCACAGACAAATGATGTCCAAAAATGAGAACAAGGAAGAGTTATGATCAAATGTCACAGTTTACCTTTTTGAGAATAACTTTCTGCTTGAACTGTCCATCCCTCATTGCGGCTTTTCGCCGACCACTATTTGGTAGTGTCTCTTCGACACTCATATTCTTTGGCACAATCACACCTGCATAAACAACACCAAAAGAACCTTCTCCCAATCTATCCCCAATCAGAAAATCACTACTCTTTAAGCCCCTCCTCCCCAACAAACTGTCCACCCCAATTTGCAGAGGAGCGAGAATATACGAATCAATAGCACCAATTAGAATTCCTGGCCTAGCAGTCAAGTAAATCCAAATAAACCCACCAAAAACAAGAATCCCCCACTTCTCCACCTCCGGTAATTCTGCGGTAACCCTCTGAAACTGCGCATACCCAGATCGAAAAACTGGGAGTAGAGAGAGTGATTGGTCGAAATGAAGAGTGTTGTTGAGGAAATTCTCCGGTATGTCGTCGAGAAATGCATTGCACCTCACTTGGGTTCTCTGGAAATGGGTGCTGAGTATTCTTGTTGGAGAGAAGAAAGTGGGCTTGTAATTGTGATTATTACGTGGGATAATAGAGGCAGTTGAGGATAGCAGAGAAGCCATGGATACTCATCAAGAAAGACAGGTTATGGCGCGAGGGAAGTGCTTTACTCCAAAGAGAGTGCCAGCAAAAGGTTGGTTTTTTCCCACGTCAATCCTTTGGTTTATCCTGAATTGAGGTGGGAAATTGTGGAGCGAGGAAAAACAAGTATTCCACGTTTAATGGAAAACTGAAAAGACATTGATGCCCTTCAAAGATGAAATAGTAAATTTTTTTTTCTTGGGCCCGTAATTTGCAAATATCAGGAGGATAACAAAATCCCAAATCCAAAGATTAAACCCGAAAGAGGACAGTTTAGCAATGACTAACGTCGTGTTACAGTTTAATACTAGCATACAATTGCTTCTCACAATGGCATTAAGAAGAAAGAAAAATTGAGCCCAATTGTTACCACGGAATCCAAGGGATTTGTGTTCACTGTTCAACAACTCCTAGTAATCAAGGCAACTATTGAAATGTTGTGGAAAGAAACACTTTGATACTACCATGATAATTCATCACTGAAGGGTTGGTTGTCCAACACATTAGTTTACCTTACCTTCTCTGGCAACATTAGCCCATTGAAGTTTAATAACGTTATATCCAGCATTAGGATCCTAAATAAACCATCACAGTTAATGCCTTCCGGGAAACCCTAGATTGCAGAAGCTACACTAGCAAACTGGATTATTTATCTGAAGAGGGGAGGCTGTAGGCCTCACATAAGTAAAGCCATGGAAGTGGTTGCTATTTGCTTTCGGACTGGACACTGGAGAATCCTGAAGTGGCATTTCGGTCCAGCGCGTGTCAAAGTTGGCAACACAGTGTTTTCCAGCAACTTGAGGGCGGAAACTAGGATGGATCTCCCTTGCCTCCAATTTCTTCCAGTTGATCGGCTGGAACCATTTATGGCGCTTTACTTCCTCGCTCCCCATCGGTCCACTGCCTAGCCGCTTGCTTGGCTTTTTTTGTAGAAGCTAAAAGAATGACAAGAAATTACTACGTAACAATTTAAAGTATAAGAAAACATTGCCAAACTGTATCTGAGAATCCCTCCAACTCAGATAGGACCAAATTCCACATTCCTCTAGGTTGGAGGGATTGTGGAAATAAATATAGGCTGAGATATTTTCAGATACTTACCCCTTTCAATAAAGAATGTGCATCACTAGTCAAAAATGATGGTAGCTTGATTTTTTCCTTCACTATCTTTTGTTGAATTTTCCCACGATTCCCACAAGTAAATGGAGGCTGCGTCAGCAGAAAGCAAAACAGTAGAGTTACATAATGCAAATGGCCCAGCCCAAAAAAAGGGTAATGCAAATGGATTTTCCTAGTGCACCTTCGACTAATCCTGCCTATTTTTCTGTTTAAATGATTTTAACGTTTATTCACTGCCGTTGAAGCAACTACAAAACGAAAACTTGTAGGGACTGATTAAACTGCAAGTCAACAAGTTTTCACAAAAGCCATTCACTGCAATACACAACTATGACCTGCTTATATTGACAAGAAGTAAATGTAAGATACTAACCTTCCCGGTGAGCATCTCAAACAATAATATGCCAATGCTCCACCAGTCTGCAGCCTTATTGTGGCCCTTCCCAAGAACAATTTCAGGTGACATATATTCTACAGTTCCGCACAAGGAGTTTGATCTTGTTTTCTCATCAAATTGCTTTGCCATGCCAAAGTCAGTCAACATGGCCTACAACCAAGAATTAAATTAGATGGGAACTAAAGTTACAATTTTGCATAGCCAGAGAGAGAGAGAGAGAGAGAGAGAGAGAGAGAGAGAGAGAACGTGGCCATCTGCATCCAGTAGGACATTTTCGGGTTTAAGATCCCTGTGCATTATGCCATTAGCATGCAGGTGAGACACTGCTGAGACAATCTCAGACATATAAATGCGCGCCAGATCCTCTCTGAAACGCATTGTGAGAGTTAGTTAGCCGTGCATACTTAGGATTGTCACAGAAATGTCTAAAGCAGAAAGACAGAACGTACCTGAAAAGTCCCTGGTGGTAGAGCTGAAAAAATAGGTGTCCCCCGTTCAGAAAGTCCAGCACAAGATAAAGTCGATATTTCGTCTGCAGCTTATAAAGATGTGAATTTTCGTTTGTATATGTACATAAGTAATCGACAAAATAAGCAAATCAATTTCATTTTCTTGCTCCTGGGAACTTATTGGCTAATGTCATTACCCAAAAAAAACTTATTGGCTAATGTAGGTTACTTCAGTATACAAGGATAAAATTTGTCGATATTTCGTCTGCAGCTCAGAAAGATGTAAATTTTCGCTTGTATATGTACATAAGTAATCGACAAAATAAGCAAATCAATTTCATTGTCTTGCTCCTGGGAACTTATTGGCTAATGTCATTACCCAAAAAAAACTTATTGGCTAATGTAGGTTACTTCAGTATACAAGGATAAAATTTTGAATTTCAAAAATCAGGTTGGGTTTGAGGCTACAAGCACTCCAACAGGAAGCTAGTGATAGGGACAAAACACACAAAATAGAAAATGTCCAGCATTTTACTATTGCTGAGCTGAAAATTACCTGGAATGAGTATCTTAGCTGGACGATAAATGGATGCTGTATCTTGGTCAAAATATCCCTCTCTGCTTTCATATATTCAGCATGATTCTTCTCCAATATCATATCCTTGCGCATTACCTTCATTGCATAAATTTCTGCCGTGCCCCTCTTTCGCACCTGAAAGACTTTTCCAAATGCACCCTGGCCAACAAGCTTCAGGACCTCAAAATCTTCAAGTCCCACATTCTGGGCCTTAACAGAATTATCATCAGCACATTCAAGAGACCCCTTGGCAATAGGATTATCAACCAAAAGTTCATGAACAACTTTCACAGTCTCGTGCCTGACACTCTCCACAAGTTCCACTGGATCCTCTGTCTTATGTATGGTGAGCTTGCTCAGTTTCATAGATTGACTGACACAAGTGGTGGGACCAACCAAAGAATGTGACCGGTTGTGAATGACCATTGGGTCATCATAGATAAGCTCGGTCACCTCTGTTTTAGGTAGTAAATTCTCAAAATCCACATGACTAACTTCAGTCGAGGCCTGAGCTGGTAAAGGACCAAATATATCACAAAAGTCAAAGTCATCATTATCAGAGGGAGCAGCGTCAGGAATGGTTAATGGCAAAATTAGGTAGTTTTGGAAGGACGTCTGGGCTTTGGTAAGGATAGGTAACTGTGAGGAAACCATACTGCCCAATTACCAAATGACTGATGCAGGTAGTCAAATGTGGATTGCTGCTTATGGATGAAATTCTTTAAATGGGGCTCCAACTGGTGTACTGCTGCAGGAGCCCTTTGACAGTTCAGGTTCACAGTTGGAGTCTTGAAAAACGTTGACAGTAGACAGACGGAAGTCCAGAAGAAGAAGTCGTTCTTGTTTCCCGATTTACAGGAAACAACAGACTCTACGCTGGTTCTAGAATTCATTAACATCCGGCTATCTATCTGTTGTTCAAGGGCAGAACAAGTACAACAGAATTAGACATCTGTGAAAATGCATTGCTAATTGTACTCGTCCATAACAAGTTTATAATTAACATGCGAAACAACAAGTATTTCATAGACAGTGTTACAGCTCTACCAAAGCAACATTTACAGGGGTAAGAAATGCATCAGATAAGCCCATACATAAACTAATGTACACACATTCCAGCTTATTACAAAACCTTCATATGAATAGAGCATATATAAGATGTTCGCATAGAAAGGTATGGTAAATTGGTAATAGGTAAGCGCCCGCCATTATTTCCACATACCCATATGGTGCACTATCAGACAAGTCATAACGCAACAGGAAAGATGCTAATCAGGTCCTTACTAGTAAAGACAAAACACAGTGACGGTTAGACCAACAAATAACAGTTAACATAAATTATCAACACAACCGAACCAAAGTGATGGGAAGTCTGTATACCAAAAATAATGGAAAAACTACTAAAAGAATGGGCAGGGTTAAAATTTAAAAGGGGCTCAGCCTAGATAGTTCTGTATTCTTGGCATTAAACATACTACCTTAGCGTAGTTGCAAATAATACATCGCAGATGTTCTCTATTCTCAGCTTAGATAGTTGCAAATAATGACAAAAACGAAGTTATAAACAAAGTGTTCACAACGAATTCATAAAGTACGTTATTTGTCGAAGTCTACTTTTCATGTGTAAAAATCCAACAAAGCATATGGATTACTTTACATGTTACGTGAAATTCCTCAATATTGTGTGACATGTAACTTTATCATGTCTATAGTCTATACTAGGACCAAATCCTAAAAGATAAACACTTGAAGTCCCATTTGGTCATCGACAGTTAATATATCAAGTCCAATTTCGAACAAGGACGAGCCCATGGGCTAAAGCTGCTAAACTTGCGTTTTTCTTGGGTCTGCTTTGATATAAAACGGCATAAACTGGGCCTGCCTTTCCTACGGTATTAATGTTCTCGTCTTTCGGTTATACACGTAATTTTGGCAAGTCTGAAAGTGTCCGTGTTATACGAAATTTAATCATATTAATTACGGTGTATCTATGGAAGTTGATTTTAACAATCTTGTAGACTAAAAACTCGAAATCAATCATGACTGGTTGGATAACTTGGATGACCCCCGTTTAATGAATTCCTGATGAGAAGTCAATGATAAGGGAACATCAGATCAAACATCGTAGCTAGACGTGTTTCAGAAATCTCCACCACAACACAGACCAAAACAACATAGACTTTGAACAGAACTTTAGATCTCATGGTGTAAATAACAAACTAGCATGCATCAACAAAAGAAAAGGCATAAACAACTGATCGAACACAAGGACAACACAAAGGAGCATGCTTGGTAGCTAGCCCAGAAAAAAACTCTCAACCCATATAGAGAAGACAACAAAAAAAACCCAGTATTTCAAAAGTTTTAGCACTTCTGTTATTTACTTTTGCGTTCTCATTTTCCTCGTTGTTCAGCCTTCAGAAACGGAGAGAAATACGAGTTGAAAACGAACATCAAAAAGAGGGAAGCAAAAGGGAAAGAGATTGAAATCTTTTTACCTTGGGGAGGAGGAGGAGGCACAGCAGAGGTCGTGGAAAGAAGGGGAAGGCGAAGAATGTTTAACTTGTTTTTAATGTTGAGAAGACGAACTCCGTGTGTGTTCACGCAAACCTCATATGCATGCACGGGCAAGAGAATAGTTAAGAAATAGTTAATAATTGGCGCACGCAACAGCACAAAGCTGGAACCAGAAGTATATATATGATATGCCAAACATAGGAGTGAGTATTGTTCAAAACTGATGCTGAAAGTTGACGCCACAACGTGGCGAGATCGCTGGAGTTGCTTTGAGAAGCTAAATAGGAGTAGTAATCTAACGGAATTCCTTGGTTTTGGGTTTGGACCAAATTCGAATATTCCTTTTTGAATGAAAAATAACATGGGTACATATTCTGTTAAAAAAAAAAAAAAACATGGGTTTCTGATTGGATTTGGACCAAATTCGAATATTCCTTTTTGAATGAAAAATAACATGGGTACATATTTCTGTTTAAAAAAATAATAAAATGGGTTTCTGATTGGATTTGGACCAAATTCGAAGATTCCTTTTTGAATGAAAATAACATGGGTACATATTCTGTTCAAAAA